>RCHF01000060.1:0-53940 GCA_003987895.1 Neonothopanus nambi
AGACACTATGTGCCTTCCATCTGGAGAGTAAGCCACTGAATTGACTTGGCCCTTATGCCCCTCTAGTGGGTTCCTAGCTTCCTGTCCTGTCTCTGTACTCCAGATCCTTACTGTCATGTCATCTGACCCAGAGATGATGTGCTTCCCATCTGGAGAGTAGGCCACTGAAGTAACATGACCCTTATGCCCTTTCAGTGGTAGGCCTACTGTCTGTCCTGTCTCTGTGCTCCAGATTCTGACTGTGTTGTTAGCTGACTGAGACACAATGTGTTTTCCATCTGGAGAGTAAGCCACAGACCCCATCCCAAATGTCTTTACTTCATGAATCTGATGCCTCCAATTTCTATTTTGACCCTCCTCTCTGATTTTTAATGGCTTTGACTTCAAGTACTTTCCGCTATTTTGTGATAACCATGCTTCCTCAGGGATCATTGACAGTGCACTGATATAAAGATGTGGAGTACTCTCTGCAATGGGTAGATGAAATACTGCAATAAATGTTGAGATCTCTTTTACTACCTGTAATATAAATGCAGTCTATATTTCTTTAGAACATGTTATTCTTTCCTTGAGGTTGCAGCCACATACCTTGCATTTATCTTTCACCTTCTTTGTCATGTTCTGAATCTGTGATACCTCACCCATACAGCTTAAGCACTCCATCCAATACACAACATTCTGGCTGCCCAGAAATGCCTTTGCTTTCTCCCATTCTCTATCTTCCTTTTCCTCTTCAGGACAAAGGTGCTGTGCCCAGCTCTGACAGGCATATTGCAGATGCTCTGGTATATCTCTCTTGACCCAGCTCTCCATGTCTGGATTTTCAACTGCCTCATTTGCAATGTAGGATGATTCTAGTTTGCAGATATTGAATGTGAGTTGTTCTTTCATCACATCAAAGCATGATGATGCCAATCTTCTATGGCTGTGTTCCTCATTGATATCCATCCCTCTCTCCTTCAGAATGAACTCCTGAAATGATAGATGATGCCTAATCTTATTATCTGCATCTTTATACAGAACTGCCTGCAAAGACTCAACAATTCTATCAGCAGAATTGTTGCAGGTAAGCCTTTGTAAAGCCTCAATTGTTAAAGGTCTTTGTAGCACAAGAATGGTCCCAATTATATGCTCATAGTCTTTCATATCATTTTTCTTATCTTGAATGCACTCCTCCAGCACAACCTTGTATAGGGCATATAATTGATCATAGGACTCTGTTCCAGACTTAGATCCAGATATTGTATCTGTTAGGATCCCAAAGTTATGGACTGGGTTTTGGTAGAGGAATTTCCATGCTGTATCAGCCCATATAAACAAGGAATCTGCAGATGATGCTAGTGCCACCACTTTGTCCTCAGTAAGAGCTTGGTTTACTTTTCTGCTTCTCTTCCACTGTTTCTTAAAGAAAAATTCAATGTCCTGAGTAGTTCCTTGATAATGTGATAGATTCATGGCCTTCAGAATACCAGACTGATCTGATGAGAGTAAGTCCTGAATTTCACAGTTTGGTCTGCTTGTGATAACCAAATGCATCCAATCATATTGCTTGCAAAGGTTTAGCAGCCCAGTTAGAAGTGATTCACGGTCATGTTCTGAGCCCCATTCATCCAGGCCATCAATGAGCATTGCAATTTTGCCATCTGGCTTGATTTTCTGACTCTGCAAGCTAGACAGAGGATTTTCCAGCAAATTTCCAATTTGGTTGGCCAACTCCCCTGCTCTATCTAGCTCAGAATCTTTAACCAGTGTTTCTCCATATTTAGGAAATTTCAATGCAAGATGATAAGCCAATGTAGGCACAAGCACAGCTACATCATCCTTCCTGCTCTTCTTTGTGCAATGAAAGCTTATGGCAAGCTGCATGTTGTACAGTTTAGGATCTCTCTTTTTCTTGATTATTCCTGACAAGGAGCCTATCATAGAGCTCTTTCCAACTCCTGCCATTCCATAGATCCAGACAACTCTGTAGCTGAGCATATTATCAACCAAGTCCTGTAATGCCTGAACTCGGGTGCCCTGCATGCATTCCTTGTATCCAGGATGAGGCTTTGGATCCAACTTGAACTGTAGCTTTCTCTCATCATCTGTAATACATATTAATTCAACTCCTATCAATCACTTAGAATACAGCTTACATTCAGAGAAGACAACCAAAGCTACTGCTTGGTTAAGTGCCAACTTGTAGCTCTTTTTCAAATGAATGAACTCTTCAGTGTATGTAGTAACACTGGCTATAAGGCTTCCAGAGGTGAATACTTGTTCTAATAATATACTTGTAAATTGAGCTTGTGATAGGGACAAAACTTACTCTTTCTTACCTAGCATGTTCTTATTGCATTCTGTAATGATACTCTGAACAGCTCTGTTCATTGTTGAGAGCATCTCATTTATGATATTGACCAATTTTTGAGAGTGCTTCTTTACTTGCTCAATATCCTCAATGAACTCAAGCATCTCTGCCATAGAGCTGAACAGCTTGAGAATGGATTCATGGCATTGAGCCTGATTCTCAAGGATCTACAATCCTGTGCTAAATCACTCTGTATGAAATATAATACTATGAACTTACATCATATGCTTTTTTAGCTCCATCTACAGCTTTCTGAGCAAAGTCATTCAACTATCAAAAGAGATATAAGTCACATATCACTTGTTAGAATGCCTTGTAACATACCCCCCCAAGAATATCTGCAATGCCCAGGATAATGGAAAGTCCACCCTTGCACTTTCCCAATTTTTCCAGGACTCCTTTAGTGGGGACAAATGTTCTTAGAATTTCATTCAGAGATTGCTGCTTAGCAGATCAGAAATAGACTAGTCTATAAAGGATACAATAGCTTACAGTAGAGAGACTTAAAACAACAGTAATTCCTGCATCTTGAAATTGGAAGTCTTGAGTTTGTATGTTGTGTTCTGTATTATATTAGTTAAAGATTGATTGGAGAAATTAGTTATTACCATTGGCTGCTGATCTGACCAGGCATTCAAAGATTTCCTTGTTCTCTAGCTTGTGCTGAAAGAGAATATGTTTATCCTCTGATTCCTTGTGGGTGATCTTTCCCTTCACTTGTTGCTTTATTTGATTAAAATGATGATACTCCATGATCTTAATAACAATGGAAGAAGTGATATTGACAGTACTATTTAGTTGAGAATTAATGGTAGTCAATAAATAGCACAGATAGAACATACAAGAGACCCCAGTCCTTTATCTTCAACTCCACTTTCTCTTGTGTCAAATGTTTGTCAGTCTGCAAAGTCTTCTTGCTGTTGCTATCCAAAAGTGTGGCATAAATATATTTTTTCTTTGGAGTTTTAGTGAAAGTAGCTTCAAATTCTGCATCAAGCAATTGAGCATTGAGCTATTTGGTTCTGTTGTCTGAAATGACATACAATTGTGAGATACAGCCTGAGAATCGTATATTAGATAACAAAATTTACACTCAAGCAAAACTTGAGTAACATACTCTGTGATGGGAGGTTCAGTGGTCACTAGCTTCAAGAAAGACATGTTCAAATGCTTTGAGATGGAAACAAGTTTCGATCTGGTCTGTAAATGAGATGATGGTGGTACAAGATGAAGAGTACTTGATGACAAGTGTTTCTCCAGAAGCTGTCAATCTGTTTACACAGCACAAAGTGATGCCAGCCTTGTCCCAACCGAGCAGACTGAACTCAAATCTTCATTAAGGTGCACTTCCTTCCCAACAGATTTACAGACATCACCAGTTAAACGTGTATTGTCTCTTTCAACATCTCACAATAACTCAGAAAACGAAGTAAATTCCAAGTAAAATCTCTTGACCTTACACCTCGTGATGCAAGTTCATCAGATTCACCTAACTCGAACGTGCATTCCTGTCAATTTGCTGCCATCGCCTTCTCTCATCTGTTCTATCTTCAATTCAACAGCAGCTTGACATCCTGATCGATAGATCGCTTCAGTTTCCAGCCATGCATTGCCTCTTCCGCTGCGGAATGGTCTTGGGAAGCATAGAACGCACGTCGTATATACGAGAACCCTCGGAGACCGGCACCAGGAGCTGTCCGGACACCAAAGACGGAAGAGTGTAGAATAAAGAAGTCAGAGGTCGAATACGGACCGCAATGCAAAATCTCGCATATACATATGAAGATGCACTAGATACAGCGGCGGCAATGGGTGTAAGAGACTAGTCGGCATTCAGGTCGGAGATGATGATTTTTCATACACGCATCACATATCCAAAGCGGATCGACGGGGGAGCCAGATGTCTCTATTGATTTTTATACAATGAGTAGATTAATGAAGTGAAAATTAGGTGAAAATGAACCATCGTAGAGGTCCCCTCCGATTCCTCAGTCCCCACCTCCTCATGTTTTCATACACACGAACAGCATATTCTGTAAGAGTTCCCGGTAGTCTATCGACGCGACCTAAAAATCAACACAGATTGAAGGATCATCAGTGAACACCAGACACAGCAAAAATGGACGAGGTATGCATGCCTTGATAGCTCCCTTTAGCACGTTTAATGGTCCAACCTTCCAGCCTTCCCGCTCGCTGAGAGCTGAGGGTTGCGCCTGTAAATCAAAACGGAAATCGAACAGTTTCTCAGAGCTGGCCATTCACTACTTATACGCTTTCGAGCAAGTTTTCAGCGCAGCTTTGTGAAATTCTTGCCTTACGTATATCGAACTCATCTGCACCGTAGGTATGCGGATGGCGTACTGACATCGCGCATTGGTCGACACGCTACCACTGATATCGTGGTCATCGTTTGAGTTCAGTGGCACTGAAGCGCCCGCGTCCTGCTTATGTAATTCTCAATCTCTTGTTTTCCAGCCGAGATGGCTTCAGCTTCAACACCGTCTACCTCTACTCCCACTGCTTCTTCATCTTTGCCATCGCCTCAACCCGCTTTTCAGAGTCTTTGTCCAGGATACAAGCAAGTAGAAGAATTCGGTCCAGATGAAGACTACGAAGATGGAGAAGAAGTGACTTATGTTACTATGGATCTTGGGCCTATCGAGCCTACGCTTATACCTAGTTCATCGACTTATCGGTTGATTGTACGTTCTGAGCTCCCTAAGCTGGCTCTCTTAGGACATTATGAGCTGAACGTTATTTCTCAGGGCTTAGATACCCCTACTCCCTTCCTGCAACTTTCAGGAACGGTTCTGAAAGGCCGACACGAATCGCTTTTAGGAACAGAATTAATATTCACCGAAGCAAAAGGTAAATGCCCTACGAACTCTCTCTCCGTAAAAAGCTTTAAAAGTACCTCCCCAGACACTCAAGACCGCAGCAAACGGCATCTCAACTTCGTTTCTACCACGGAACAGCGCATCCGCTTTAGAGAAGTTCGGCTGCAACCCAAAATATCTGGAACCGTCACACCAAACGGAGATTCTATGGACGTCGATGAGGTCCCTGCAGTGTCAAATTCCTCAAAAGAAAAGGGCAAAGGCAGAGCAGACGCCGGTAGTGATTCCTTGTCGGCTTCTCACACTGCTGAGGCCTCTGCAGGCGGCACGATGATACTTGATCGTATGACTGGGAAAGACCAAGCTCCCGCTCATTCCAAGCGGAGCAGTTCTCGCAAGAAAAAAGCTCCTGCGGATGATGTCTCGGAAAAGGTGTCAAAGAGGAATTCGGTGTCTTCCAAGGGAAAAGGGCTAAAGGACAAAGGGAAGAGGAAAGGGAATAAAAAACCTAACGGTGATCAAATGGAGGATGACGATAGAGATCTCGATGATGGGGACTGGGATGATGAAGATCCGGAAGTCGAAGGCGTTTGATCCTTGGGCTATTTACGCTGAATGGCACAACAAAAATAGGCTCGTTATGCGCTGTGGCACGCTTGGATCATGGTGCTCGTGCATACTCAGAACATCTTCTCATGGACCGATTGAAGCGGTGCGAAGAAGTTGCACTTTCTTTGACGAATAAAATCACGTTTTCGACGAGTCCATTTCCAGTCATCACTTGTTTTCAATTCATTGCCTCTGCTATTATTTTCGTGTGCTCGCCTAGGCATTGGTCTCTCAGGCTCTCTGCCCACATGATCTAGTCGCAAATGTGCACCGATTTTGAATGCATACAGCAGTCGGTCCTACCTCTGTAGACTGGTACCCGCGTCGCACAGGCACGACCTTCTTGAAGCATCTGTCTTTACGAGCCATACCAGCTCCGTACGATCAACAAGGTTCGAGGAAATACCTCAAGGCTTATTTATTCATCAGTACAGCGATGCTTCTATATTGTTTTCTCCCAGGAACCCGTACCCTCAGAGCCTTTTCCCATTCCTCTTTCTCGAAATCTCGTAAAGGCTGTATCATAGCAGGTCTCTCTGATGATCTGCCCTGCTATGCTTTGATCACCCTCGAGTCGCTGAATCTCATCATGATGCAGCTCCCCCTGTGGCCTTATTGAGGTTTTTCCTCCCGCTATCATTCTAAGAGCCAATGCCGATATTGACGAGCGCGCGTGATCTCGAGAATTTAAAGGGTGCGGATGGAATTCTCTATCCGAAGTTTCTTATTTCCAGGCAACATACAATTACATTCGACCCGTGGACTTTTTTTCTTCCTCCCTTTCTTCTACTGCATGTTGGGGTTGCAGACTCGACTTGCTCAAAACCATTGATATTTGCTAACTCGTCATGTCGCTCCTTGTCTTCCTTTTCTTCTTATCCTCAATATGTTCTCTGGTTTATGGGCAGAAGACCATCTCAGTTATTGTGGGTGTACAAGGGAGCTTCTACGATCCCGCCACAATTTCGGCAGAACAGAATGATACTATTATGTTTTTATTCGGTGGCGAGTGCGTTGATCGTCGTTCTTCTAGTCTTGCGTGTCGACCTCGTGAACTGACCACTATCCTTTACAATTCTATTTTATTGAATTTGGTAGCGTTCACGATGTCACGCAATCAACGTTCGAGAATCCCTGTACGCCTATGCCGGGCGGTTTTAGCAGCGGTTTCGCCGGTCGAGGGAGCGGACTCTCTGGGGATACGCCGGTGTGGAATCTGCAAATAACGAATGTATCCGAACGTGAGTCTATACGGTGGTTTAAATAGAACGAGAATGGTATAAAGCTAACGACGGTTGTTTGGTGGTTTAGCTCTATGGTTCTTCTGCGCTGCGACGATGCCTTCCTCACATTGTGCAGAGGGGATGGTTGGGTAAGTTTTGGTGTTTCCTGCCTTACCATTACGCGTACCCTATCATTTTAACTTCGAGAGCTACACTGAAATGATGCTAACCAAGCAATTTTGACCTGACAGCGTCATCAACCCGCCCTCGATTGATATGTACAACTCGTTTGTCGCTGCAGCGAAAGCTACCACTCCTACCCAGGCTGCCGTGTCGTTCGTCTCTGGCGGTCAGGCATTCGGAGCGATAGCTACAGAGTCTCCCATGCCATCCTCGGTCTCAATAACCACAATAGCCTCATCAGCGTCATTCTCTCCAACACCGGTAACCTCACCCATAAGTACCACCGTTCCCACGGGACCTGTTACGACGAACGCCTTCTCCACCTCGGGTTCCTCCTCCCATGTAGGCGCCATCGCAGGCGGCACAGCAGCAGGGGGCATCTTTTGCCTGTCAGCGATTCTGTTTTTCCTACTTTATTTGAGGCATAGGAAGAAACAAACCCGTGTGCAATCGTCCAGCTTTTTCGAGTATAATCCTGGGAGTAAGGCACCAGCTGGGTCACCACCCACGACGGCAGCTAGCGACCAAGGCTTTAAATATGCATACCCTGAACCTGCGACTCCACCTCCTGGATCTGCAATACCTCTTATGACCGCTAGGAGGCAATTGTCTGGAGATACGACTACCCATCCTCCGTTTGGGTATAATGCACCTTATGCCGGACACAGAACCACGGGAGGAGGGCACAACGGTTTCATGGAATCTATCTCTGAGGTGGACACCGTTTCGGGGTCAGTATCGAGGTCTCATTCACCTCCTCACACTCATCCTCCCATTCGACCACTCCCGTCGATAGAGAGGTTAGCTGCGATAAGAGGTGATGTTCGGCCTCATCCCTATGCCAGCCAGCCAGAGGAAGAGACAGAGATGGAGTCATCTACGACGACGGTGGGGTCAGGGATGAATATTAATACGCTTGCGAAGGAGGTCGCGGCTGTTTTGATGCGGTCTGGGACTAATCCTAGCGTTCAGTCTAGTGGAAGGGGGACTGGGCCTGATCAGTACGCTCATGCTCATGCTGATGATCATGTTCCCGGGACGAAGTATCTCGCTGAACGGGAAAGGAGGTATCCCCAGGAAGAAGGATCTATACTCACTACCGAGTCGTCACCTCCGCATTATCAGTCGCATAGTTCGTTTAATCATACCGCGGCCTAGCGACACCTCTTTGGCGAAGGGACTTGGGGAGAAAATTTGAGTTTACGACGCGTACTATTTTTCAAGATACAATGATTATTGATTGCATGTTTTTGGCTTCTCGTCCATACATATTAACTATACTTATATTATGCAATGAACGTGTACCTCTGGAGAATCGAAATCTTTCACAAAGGGATATGTAATACCAGTACTGGTTGTGACATTGAACTGATGCACACTACTCAGCTCTGCTCAGCCGCGCGTTCAACGGATGGCAGATGCCAAATTGATCCTGGAATACAATCAACTTTGACACGCCGTCTGTCAGATAAAATTGGAATTTGAAAGGTGGACATGATATTGCGCGGGTAGTAATGTAGGATGACAGGTAATCATGCCAGGAAAAGCCGGGGGAGATAGTTAGGTCGAAAAGTTGTACAAATTTCTTCGGTGCTACCTATCGTATCCTCACATGAGGCACTGTGACTATTGAGTCTGAAAAAATGAAGTGGCAACAACAACTCATAAGTAAGAATTTTTGACCTGTACAACAAATAATTTAAATTAGATGGCATAAGATAAGAGAAAGGCGTGACAAGTAAGCGCTGATATGTTCAAAGAAGAACATCGAAATTCTGTTCCCTTCTATCAACGATACTTCTTCGTTCTTTTCTTCACGGCCCCTGCCCAACTGAAACACCGCCATTTCCAGCAGGCGGCGAACTAGACGAAGCCGCAGTTGAAGAGACACCGTTAGCACCATTCCCCACACCAACACCATTAGCAGCAGCAGGAGTAACGGTGCTCGTGATAATAGTGGACACGGACGTTACAGTACCACCCGCCTCGGTCGTCGGTATAACCGTCGTAATAGTAGTCGTGAACACCGATGCAGTGCTCGAAACATCCTGTCCCTGTCCTTGAGTAATAGTGCTAGAAGCCTGTTGCGAGACATCCTGAGCTGAAGGATTATGATGATGCCTCGTCCCGCCGACAGCTCCTCCTATGACTGCGGCTATCACGACAATCACGACGACTGCAATGATAATCAGCCCTTTTGTCGTACGCCAAAACGGTAGCGTGCTCTGAGGTGGCTGTGATTGTAAAGCCAAATTCTCCTTCGATGGTCCCCTACTACCGCTCTCTAAATCCCTACTCTGTGGTGGCTTTTGAGACGAATTCAGCAGACCAGCATTGTACCCTTCCTATAACAAAACACAGTTTAGTAACTGATCATCATCAATATATATTATGTACTCACCTGAAGCATTTCCTTAGTCGCAGCCGGTGCGTCCGCCAATAAGGCCTGGTCATACTGACCACTGGCATGACTCGGATTCGAAGCCATTCCTCGTCTCGTTTCGTAGATTTTAGGCGGAGGTGGGAGGTCCTGCTCGTGGTCAAGAGCAAAGAACGACTTGAGCGCCAATGTAAAACTCTTGTCAATGTCAATTCGCTTCGCACATACTGATTTAGCCTGGCATGTGTAAGGTACCGGTACGAAAACGTCTTGACATTTGCGCTAAGCGCTAAGCTCGGAGTATAGCCTCACTGGCCTCCGTGTCAGACGGCGCCGGCTGCACTGCAATTGCTTACTAAGCCACTCCGGTGCATGCCTATTACCCCGTGAGCTGTCTACAAACATTTCTCTGGCCACTGGGTTGAGCTCAAAACATGTATTAGTGTCCCCTTCGGGGTGACATACGAAAAAATTGGAACGATACAGAGAAGATTAGCATGGCCCCTGCACAAGGATGACACGCTTTCCCGGAGTGGTAGATCTACGGATCTCAATATTTATTTTATTTCATTTTTTTTTCTTGTTGCAGAAGACAAGAAGTTGCACAAAGTTGATGAACAATGTTATAGTTAAGTGTAGCATGAACTCTCATTAACATTAGAGAACCCGTGAAACAGCTATCTAACAACTCAAGTATACAAGTTACATGAAATCACTCGGACTCGGCCTTCTCTTTTTCTTCAAACTTCTCCTCTAATACACCCGCCCCATATGACAACTGTGCAGGCAACCTCCTCCCAGTAACATCCTTGTCCTCAACCATATTCTGCGTATCCCTACAAACCACGAGCATTCAAAGTAAGCAAACTTCTAAACCTTAAGAAAGACTAAGACTACTCACGGTAATCGCAAATTCGGAAGCAAACCGACAAAAATCACCAACGGCACTGACCCCACCAACGAAACGATATTGATGTACCTCATAACATCTGAATACGCCTCGTTAATCGCTATACGATCGGGTGTGCCCCACGCGGGTAGTTTACTCGTTATGGAATTGAAGACTTGTTGGATTTCTGAGTCGGGGGCGTTGGGGAGGTGGAAGCGGAGGCGGGAGGGCATGGTGTTTGTGTAGATTCCTATTATTAGGTGGATAAATGATAGGAAGGAATGAGTGGGAAGACGGGCTGAGGGAGAGGGTGGGGAGGGAACGTACCTCCCGCTATGGCTTCACCGACGGCAGAGCCTAGGAAAGATGTTAAGAGGACTAGGGAGGATATTTGTGCTAGCTCTGAAAGACAAACATTCAGTACACCTCGTACATACAGTGAAAAAAAGAAGAAATACACTAACCCTTGTGGCTCACAACGATTTGAGCCGAAACGACAATAATTGTTTGAATGATACCACTTCCAATGCCTTGAATGAGCTAGTCTCATCATAAGTCACCCAAAGTCTGAGATACATAGATCCAAAAAGGGGGAAAGTACCTGCACGATGAAAAGCTCTGCCGTAGAATTATTCTGCCCACGAAGCCTCATCATAACCTACACATAATGTCGTCGACAAAAACAAAAAAGAGGGAAAAAATCAAAATGATGAGCTATTGGTGGCAAGACAAAAGTTACTCACCCCATACCCAACAATTCTAATGACAACTCCTACCGCGGCGAGATACTTATACCTCCTCGTCTTCCACATAATCCAACCCACAGCTATACCCACAAGACACTGGACAACACCATTGCAGTACACTAAGAATGTGGCGTCTCGGGCACTAAAGGCGTGCGCGACTGTAGACCAAGCATATAGGCTGAGGAGAAATGAATCGTGAATAGGAGTCAGAGAAGAAGGGAAGGGAGGGAAAAAGGAAGACGTACTAGGTATGCGTGGCGGAAAATCCCATCTGAATGCGTAGAATGGACGTCAGCGAATACTGGACACCTTCACTCGAAATAAACAAAGCTCTTACATTGTCAAACGCACCCAGAAGACAAGACGCTACGATAGTGAGATTACTCAGATACCTCGGTGGTACCACCGGATTCTTCGCAACCCATTTCTCATACGGACCCAATGCAATCTGTTCACATCATGGCATGTGTCATACCCCTTCATCAGCTTTCCAAGAAAAATCAGACTAAAATTTCCATAACTAACCAGAAATACGATCCCCAGTGCCATCAACGCATCCAAATACGGCGTCCGCCACTGACTAGGCGTAGTTGCCGCCAACGAAATCGGTATCAACACCATCGCACACCCGCCGCTCAGAAGAATCATCCCGCCGAGATCGATGAGGGAGCAGAAATCGTACAGAGTCATTCGTTGCGTGAGTATGAATCCGGCTTTCTTGGCTTTACGTTGGTAGTACAATAGTGTGATGATGATGAAGGAAGCGCAGAAGGGCATGAGGATCGCGAACATGCCTATACCCCAGCGCCAGCCTGAGGAGTTGAGTAGCGTGCAAGTTAAATGGTGGAGTCCTTCGTAAGAATTATTCAAAGTACGCACCGATTCCACCGACTACGGAGTCAACTATGAAGGCTGAGACCCACGGTGTGATCAAGAACGGAAAATAGGATACCTGAACATCATGATATCGTCCTGTCTTTAACACTGAGCCCTAAGGATAATACTAACCGAAACTCACCCCAATAGCAAATCCCCTCCATCTCGCGGTGGAAATATCTGAAATGATAATCTGGTCCAGGATCTACGAAGAATCTTGTCGGAAGATGTGTCATAACAAGATCAGATTCAAGACTCTGTACCTGTGTACCAGTTTGCCCCACGGCATAAAATACTGCGCCTCCGGCATATACATTGACAGTAGAAGACGAAGCGCAAAGGATATAGCTCAGGAGATAGCATGAGATCGTGAAGATATAGGTTTCGCCTGCCATAGTTAAATATATGCGTATGAATTATTCTGGTTACTCCTTCAGGAACGCAGGAGCTTCTCACCTCGACCAATGACATCAGAAATCTTCGCAATCGGAGGCTAGGGTTCGTACTGAGCGAACATTGCTGGAGTATGGAGAGGACAAAGTCACCTTGAGCACAGCAGAAACGATCGTCTGACAAGTCTGTATCGCAGCTAACAGACTCAGCTGATTGAAAGACGACGTGGCGTAATTCTGATAGTTGTACACGGTCGAATTGTCTAGTTCGCTGGAGAAGAAGAACAAAATTGAGCTAACTTTGGAAACTCGTGAAAGAACCAGACTGAGGAGGTACATACAAGATAATCATCATGAGGGCCAACCTACGTGAAGGCGTATCAGCCAATGAAGACTCGTGATAAATTTAACGACCTCGAACGCGTACGTACCCAAACCACAACAAGTACTTCCCATTCCTCCCCCAGACAGCCTGCAGTGCCTCGATCTTTTGTACACCAACCGCCGTTGCTCCACCATTACCCTTCGGGACCTCTTGACGTTCAGCTACATCAGCATCCTTCGAAGTTACCGATTGGGCAATCGGCGACTCTCCAGGCGCCTCTTCAGATGAGTCTTCCTTCGTCTTCGTCAGAGACGGTTTGAACTGGGCGAGTATGGTGTTGTAGATACCCATGGTATCAAATCTCCAAAGTGGTACCTAGATAAGTCCAATTGGGTTCATAAATCATGGTTATTATACCCTCATGGGTTATCTAGAACTCCATGATTACGATGATAAGTGGAAGGTGTGAACAAGAAATCATCTGCAACCACCCGTAAATCCGAGCTTCGCTAGCTCGTCACAAGTCTATAGAAGTGAGTAGATAAGCCTTTATATCTTTCGTAGACTCTCATGCTGATCAATTGACTGGTCAATCAGAAAATCGAATCCGTAGATAAAATACCGACTACTTACCTGGGCTATTTACGGACTCCTACGGGCCTGAACATGTTGAAAGTGCTTGATAAACCTTTACTTTGCCTTTGGACATTTAAAGTACTTCAAGGGAGCCTTTCAGTTGACTCACGACCTGATGGCGAGTCCGAAATAGTCAAGAAAAACAAAATTGCTCATAGTAGACCGCAAGCAAGCTTGTGCAACAAAAACTGCCGGGAGACTGCCGGGAAGCGCCAGGAACGTATGCCGGCCGATAGTTACGGCACATCCCGAGGTCTTAGTCTACCGTCAAGACACAATTACAGGGCAAATAGCTTGATATCACTATAATTACAGACTACCAGGTCATGTACGGAATGACTTCCATGTATAGTGGAACAATATCAATACAGTGCTGCAGATTGAGAATCAAGAGCGTCCTTCGAATTCCAATGCAAATCATCCATACCAACCTCACCTCACGACACGACATGCCTAGGCTCCCACTCTAGGCCTATCCAAAGTCCTCTCCAACGACCCAAGCGCACCCTTCCTCAATTCCTCCTTCATTCCAATACCAGCCTCCACCAACCCACTCAGAACCGGATTCCTCACACTCTCATGCCCAGGCCCCCTCACGCCCCGTAAATCCCCATCAACTTTTCCATCGACCACGGCCAAAGCAGCGAGTGCGACAGGTACACCCACCGTCCTTGCCATTGCAGAGTACCTCTCATCCCCGTACGCAACCAACGACGAAGTATGTACCTCCTCTTCACCTGAGGATGTCTCAGCAACAACCTCATGCGACATGACGACCATATCTCGCTCATGAGGAGCATATCGAAGCTTGTGTGACAGTAGCACGGTGAAAAGGTCTAGAGGTGTCATTGGCACCGTCGGTAAAGGGGGGAGACCTTGCCATTTTCCTGCTCCCGCGCTGGATCCGAATGGTGTACCGGTTTCGTTATCGAGCAGCCAACTCAACGCTAAATCATTCACGTCGCCTTCAGGGTCGATTTCATATGCAGGAAAAGCCCTTAAATCAAGGTGCTCCGCATTGGGATGTATCTTCCTTCGAAGAATTTGTGAACGGGGTACGAGTTCGTGCCAGGACTTTAAATCTTGTATTTTCCCTCCAAGCTCGAGCAATCCAATAGTATTGAAAAAGCTCATAAGCGATGAAAAGCCTTTATACCTACAATACACAAAATTTAGTCAGCAGCGGTTGTCCACCGAGGACAAAACTCACTCACCTCAACGTCCCCCTTAACATAGTCCTCATCCCCTCCACATTCCCCATCCCATACATCCCCACGTACGGTAAGCTATCCCTATTCGGCAAACCCTCGAGCGCAATCCTCGGATCAATCCCTACATCCTTAAAACAACTGCCCAACAACCTCTCCCCCGGAACCTCATGCATCTCACCCCTAAGTTTAAACCTCGCACTATTCAGCGCGGCAGTTAACACCCCCCTCGGACTCCAGCTGAATTTGTACCTCAAAGGACCAGCACTGCCGTAGTCTGCATACCTGTTGTATGCACTTGAGTTGTATGCGAGGAGCTCGGGTGCAGGGAGGCCACCGCAGAAGGAGACGAAAGAGGTTATTCGTTTCTGTTGCGCTTGGAGATTGTTGATGAGGGAGATAGCGGAACAGTGGTCGATTCCTGGATCTAATCCGATTTCATTTAGAAGTAGAACGTTCGAAGATAGGGCACTAAGGGAGTTCGAAACAGCTTCAATACAAGGAATTGATTGATAGATGATAGAGTCAACTGACCGTTCGTGTAATTTACGCATATCCTCGGAAATATACGAAGCTGTGACGAGATGTTTCTTCTGCTGAATACATATCTCCGCAATCGTCGGATGTAGTGGAACTGGCAGGAGACTACGAAAAGACGTCCCCGAGAGACCAGTCAGTTGAAGAAACACCACCGTCGAACGTCACGAAGGACCCACCTAATGACCACATCGGCTTCCCCTACCAACCCCGCAAGGACCTCTCGATCACCTACATCAACCTCACGAAAGCTAACTTCACCAACTTTCTCTTTCTCAGAACCATCCCGTAGCTTATCCAACTCCTCACGCGAGTTACTCGCAACGACCAACTGCACGTCTTTCCTATTGGCGATCGAATCCACAGCAGGACCGGCAACCATCCCACTTCCCAAGAGCAAAATACGTTTGGGTCGTAGGACTGAGTGGGTTTGGCTCGCACTAGTGCTGGTGCTAGCAGTAGCAGGAACAGAAGGGGAGGGGGAGGGAGGGGAATCGTCTTTTGTAGCTGTCGCAGTTGTAGTTGTCGCACCAGCTCTATAAGCTTCAACCCTCTCCTCCAACCTTTGATGTCTCTTCATCAACTGTCCGCCCTCCGCGATAGTAGCACGCTTCAAAGCTCTCTCTGTTTCATCATCGGTGGGGGCACCAATATATCTCTGCATAAGGGTCCCCAAATACCGCATCACACCTGAAGAAAAGTGTTCCGAGGCATCAAGGGGAATGCTAGCAGGGAGAATATCCACTGCTTGCATTTGGACATCTGGGAGGGACGAAGCTGAAGAAGATTTAAGGAATGTGGATACATTGACTTTGTAGTACGGGTCAGAGAGCGTAGATGCATGTGTTAGGAATTCGAGTCCCCCCTACACAAAAAAGAAGAAAAATAAAAAAGGTGTACTATATGCGCAGACAGAGCATCACATACCAATGGATCACAACTAATATCACCAACATTCGTAAACCTTGCAGGCCCCACATCCCTCGCTTTCCTCAACGCTACCTCAAGCTGCACATTCGTCATTAACCTAGGGTATCCAGGTGCCCAACCTGCCCCATTGAGCAAGAGAGTAAGATACGGCGCAACCTACAGGAAGTCGAGGATCAGCGATGGATAAAATGTGCAATAGATGGACTGAGACCTTCTCAGCGAAGACTGAAGTGTAATTGCCCGGGTTGGCATAATAGTCGTCCCGGTCGTAGTATCCATCAGAGCGAACGAGGTAATCTGAGGCTTTCGCGTGGATGAGATAGATCTACAGAAGTGTCAGAAAAAGTATGAGCATGGCAAGAACGTATGCACCTTGTGCAAATTGGTGTCTACAGTAGAGGGAGGAATAAAATAGCGTGAATTAAGTGCAACGAAAGCTCTAAGAACCGGATAAAAAACTCACTTGGATTCTTAACAAGCTCTGGCAGGTCCTCTACTGACACATTAACAATCGGAAGTTCACTAAGGATTGAAAGACATCCTTGAGCGACATTTCCTGTCCTATAACATGATATCAGCCTCGGTGAGTAGAAAGCTGAATATTAGAAACAAACCCAGTCAAACCAATGACACAGGGTCCCAACGCTTGCGGCGTGCCTTGCTCTACAATTTGCTGTCCAATGGCACGTAGGGAGGCACGAAGAGAAGAGAGCGAGGGATGAGTGTGAGGACGGGGTGTATAAAGGAATGGAGAAGAGACCCCGATCTCTAAGTGAGAATGGGCCATTGAGGAAAGAGATTCCAGTACACCAGCGACTGAGTACAATAGGGTTAGAGAAATGGCTACAACATAAGCAGAAAGGAAGAACGTACCTCCAGCGAACCATCCAAATCCAACCGTACGCTTCCCATCGCTCTCATTCGTCAGAAGCTCGTAGTCAATCAAGGTAGGAAGCAACCCGCTCTGTGCATTTCCAGGCGCGGCAAGAAACGCAGATAGGAGAGGCATGTTATATACCTGCCCTTTGGCTGTATGCGAGAACATCGTGTACGTGCGCGCGCTGGCTTGTCCGACAGGAGAAGGTAGCGGGGAGAGTATCAGCTCCTTGATCGGAGGTTCTTTAATTCCAAGGATGACATGCGCTGCTTGGAGATTAGGTTGGATGGATGCACCTGCCTATTAAACAGAACCAGAATACATTAGCGTCACTGACAAGAAATTATAAATATCATCATGAAAAGTACGTGAAAGGGAGCAGGGGCCGCCTGATGCTCAAGGATAGTTTTCAAGCTGCTGAGTAGCTGTAGGCTAATGAATACGGTGTAGGATGCACTATCACCCACCTTCACGTACTCTGACTCTTTGAATATTCTCCTATCGCAAGCCTCAACGTGAACTTGCACGCCCTTGCGCTCTACAAGGTGATTGACGGCTTCAGGTGTCAGGGGTGCTCGTCGTTCCCAAATGCGAGAAGGATCCTCTCGACGAATGCCTATCGTCAAAGGACGCGAGGTGCGAGCAATCTTGAGCTTCATACTAGGTTTCATGGTGGTCGTTTAGGGGACAGGAAGGAAATAAAGAGAAAGACACAAGATGTCTGTGATCGTTCCAGGTTG
This sequence comes from Neonothopanus nambi, assembly GCA_003987895.1. Classification (NCBI taxonomy): domain Eukaryota; kingdom Fungi; phylum Basidiomycota; class Agaricomycetes; order Agaricales; family Omphalotaceae; genus Neonothopanus; species Neonothopanus nambi. The sequence goes on from RCHF01000060.1 coordinate 17,742, forward strand.
CTTGTCGTCGTTATAGCCGTTGCCGACGTGATGGATCAACGGGTTCAAGAGAAGAACATTTACTTATTTATATGGTAGAGAGAGAGAGATCCGAGCCGGGAAAGGTGGACGGAGTGTATGACAGTACTAAGTAAGTGATGACATGCTCCTTTTAGTCGACCCGCTAGCGGCTACGTCGTTGCACGCGTTGATCAGGACGCGACCACAAGGAGCACTCACATCGATATCCTTATCTGCAGGTTCTTTCCTTCCAAACTCTCTTCTGCAAGGCCGACTTTTGCATCTAGTGGAAAGAGTGCTTGAAACGCCTATAGATTCTTTCTCGGTGGCTCCATGTTCCTCCCGAATCGTGGATGATCCTTGTCAGGCAACTCGTGACCGAATTAAACGCTTTTAGCCAATCGACTTGAGTAGTTGAGGGTAGTGGAAAGAGAAATATGGTGCGCGCAGTTTTACTACATGTATAATGCTACAATCTCACCCTTTACATCCGCACTGGCTGCTGTTCAGTATCGTCAGGTTGCWTGTGYCCTCAAATCATACACTTGCACAGCACTTGTATGCCTAAGCCTTCCACTTACTGAGTGGCGAGAACACCTCTTCTTCCAACGCTCTATCGACATGCCTCGATCTCAAGCCAGTGGAAGTTCAAACGTTCAACATTCGCTGGCGAACACTCATCAATAAGCTCTCAAAATCTTTACCAGTACCGTGGTGGCTCTACCTTAAAGCTTCTAAACACCTTACCTCTCCGAGAGACAAGCGACAGTTAGTCAAAAAATCTCTTCAAAGGTGCTTCTCGAGCTTTGAATGTATATGAAGCCAGAGGATGAGTGCAACAGCTTCTTCTTTGATTTGCTTGCGAATGATTTTATAGTGCTTTGGGAGCCTCATTGTGAAACGGACACCGGATCTACCTGGGTGATATAATTGAGGTGAATAGTAACTGGAGGTCAGGCTTCAGAACTTCCTAATGAATGTAAATCGTAACAGTGGCTCCTTGAGCTGCCCATGTTGAAAAATAATGGATAAATATAGATACTTTACTGAATTAAGGCAAACGAGGCATGATGTATGCAGTAAGGTTGCAGAATCTGGCGGCGAGTGTCAAAGCTGCATATATTCAGTTTCCCAGGACCACATGCCAAAGCGGCAGTTTTCCGGCAGTATCTCGGCAGTGACTAATTCCCTCGCCGCAATGCCGAGAGCGGTTCACGCTTGCCACACCGTACACGCCTATGTAGTATGACGGGTGCGACGGTCTTCTGGCCTCTCGACTGTAAAACCTCTGGATATTGCTACGGATGGTCTGAGCCAGCTATTTGTGTAGCTGGTGTAATCCCTGCCGACGACGTGCGCAGTACTTCTGTTTCTTGATTATTTCTTCCCTCATCTGAGCGAGATACCTAGCGAGCAAATGCACAGAATACCTTGGAACTTTTTAGGAATACGTCCTCGAAGTTGATACCTCAGGCCTGTGGGAGTGATTTGGTTATACTTGGAACGTGTTCTTTTGGACCTGGGTATACGAGGAAAGGAAAGGAGCCGTTGGTTCCTGCGCTAGCTTTTGATGGTCTCAGGTAAGTCTCTGGTTTCTTATATATGTGTCTCTGCTGATATGTTTGTGATTAGTGACTACAGCATCACGTTTTACCATAGGCATCTCTCAAGCTCTCTCAGATTTTACTCCCTTGGCGTACTAGAGCTAGATTCTTCCCGGCAATCACCAACAAGTTTCCAGGGCAAGAACACGGTTCAAGGTGGTGGGACAAGCGAGCTTGTAGTACAACAGGTGCTCTATTCAACTTTTTTCACCACTAATATGGCGGTTCTGACTGATCCACGTTGACCACAGCTGAACGCCGCTGGGTCGATTGATGCATCCATTCAGTCACGGCAACTCGTATACCTCGAACGCTGGGCCCCCGACTTCCTTCATGTTCTATTCGAAGCACTCTTCTTTCGTTCTTCTGCGGTCATTTCCGTCCTTTCGCGGTCCCTACTAGCCATTTGTAATACTCCGGTCTTTTGGGGGACCGAAAAGTCCCATTTGTTCCTCTTGAAAGACATGTGTTCTACCAGTAAGCAGACGGGCTGTTGAACTTTTGAAATTCAGACCTTCTCATGATATTCAGTGCAGCAGATCGACGTTCGAGCCGAACAGGCTGATTTCTTGGTATCAGAGCTATCCATGTTCAAACGAAGGAGAGAAACAGCCGTATCAACATATTCAGTAAGGTATACGGGGTGAGTGAGTGGCCATAGCCGTTCCCGCACATCTATTCCCGCTGGCCTTGCATTTTAATCAACGACCGTCTTCTCACAGCTTTTTTAATACCGTCTGGTTGATCCTCAACGACGTGACGATCGGCTATGCCGTCGGGTCTTTCCTCTGCGAGAACCACACTATATTGGCGGATATGCTTAGCCGCGCGGTGGAGGTGTGTGCTGGTGTTCCATTTTATGACCCTTGCGGCCCTGACCGACTAACGATAGGACATACTGATTAATTGGGTACAATGGGTTTTGCGCTGGCTCGACTCTTGGCCGGCTGGCCTCAAACTGAACACCGAGCTCAGTCGATTCTATTCCCATATGTTCATCGACTTAGTTGCTATGTGGAATAGTACGTGCTTCATTAATCTGCTCAAAACTCTATCCCTATACCTCCCTAAATGTTTGTTCGACAGGTGTGCTGCAGCGTGGTTTCCCTTACCTCTCGAACATCATCCTCGTTTTCGGCTTCTTGAGCTCCTTTGGGGGGATCATCGGTGGACTCACTATGTGCATCTCCCTATTTTCCGACCTCTTAGCTATGTTCACAGCACATATCTACATCTGTTATGTAATTTCGAATACGGTATACGCTCGAGCGTTACGGACTGCGGGCAGTCTTTGGAACTTGTTCCGAGGTAAGGGACGTACCTGAAAGTACCTGAAGTTTGCTTAATGTCTACTAGGCAAGCGATTCAATGTTTTACGCAATCGTACCGACTCATGGGAGTATGATATCGATCAGCTGTTATTCGGAACTATTCTTTTCACTCTGCTGGCGTTCTTATTCCCTACCGTGTTGGCATACTATTCGCTATTCGCTCTGGTGAGTCTAAATTCGCTCTTTCACAATTCTCACCTTCATGACCTCGACTAACTGACGTTTGAGAACAGATGCGGTTGGCGATCATTCTTCTTCAAGCGTGTCTCGAGACGCAGCTGGCGTTCATGAATCACTTCCCGCTTTTTGCAATCATGCTACGTATGAAAGATCCCTGGCGGCTTCCTGGGGGTCTATACTTCACGCTTGAAGCCACCCCAGATTCAGAGCTTCCACTTCTTGTCATCGAGGTCAGCAGGTGCTCTCGGTTGCGTTAATATTCTCGTGGCTGATCATTTGATTGATTTTTGTTTCTTTTTGGTGAGACAGAACCAGCCGCTATCGTTTTCTCACATCTTTTTTCAATACAGTCAGTCTTTTTTGCTTGCGCATTGAGGGTGTGCTAGAGACTGATAGATCTGTCATAATATAGTTCACCTGTGGAAGAAACTTGCGTCGCATTATAATCCCCTGAGGCTGTTGAAGTGCGTTTTTGCCGGCGAGTTTTTAGCACCTATCTCGAGGCATGGGATTAGATACAACAAGACCCGCACTGGCAGCGGGATGGAGTGGGGCGGTTGACTCAGGCCCGCGAATATAGGGTTGGTATTCATATCAGGGCAGAGCTTAATCACCGCAATTCATTTATATTTTATGAAGGGACTCATAAATCTGCATATGTAACATGGATGTACTTGTATAACATGATCATCACGTCCACTGACAAGGTACTACACTGAAATACACCACACAATGTCAGAGAAATGTCAATACTGCCAGGGTGATAACTCTCTAGTGAAGTTCTGCAAGATTCTTAGCAGTTGATCCAGTCGATCTCAAAGATGATACGAACCTCTACGAGACAGCAACCGCTGAAAGAATTTATACTTGCTCCCAGTATAGAACGTTGGGTGGCTAGTGAAATAGTTTTTATCAAGCAGACAAGCAAAGTAAACAGTCTTCATACTCTGGTCAAGAACGACCCTTGGTCTGAATCATAGGAAGGCATCATACTAGCTACAGCGACACTGAAACAAAATCGGGAAAAGAATATACTTACGGTCCTGCAGGCAGCGAAACGACTTCAAAATTCTCCCAGTGCGCGACCTCGAGTCTGGAAGCCATATACAACAATCTTCGCCAGAAAGAAAACACGCAGGGCGCCATTCTTTGGTGGTAGGCTCTCTAGTAGGCATTGTGATGGAGGTAAAGTCTTTAGTGTGAGCAAAAGCTTTGGAGGTGCCCCTGGCAGGTAGTCAGAGGTACGGGGTCGTAGTAAATATATGAAATTGCACACCACGGCGAGGTGATTAGTGCGCCTGAGAATAGCTTCATCAAGTAAGCTAAATGCTAGACCTTCCATAGACTTCCGGAACGTGGTCATGGAAGTTCGATCACAGAGAATTCCTATTCAGAATACTTTTGAATGAGTAGCACAGCAAAGGAGATAGCGCACCCGCTTCCATCACTGCGAGAAATCGAGCCTTTCATAAGGCTGAGTTAGCTGTTTCGAGGTGCAGATCGATTTCGTGCTTTGAGCTAAAGAGACAGGCGAGTTCTATGAATGACTCATGTCTGAAATGTAATTCATACAAATCCGTAAGAGCATCTCGTCTTCCTTTCTGGCCCTCCTGCCTCGACATAGGCGCGAGCACAGAAGATCTCAGTCAATGCATGCTTACAAGTTGACATGTTTGTTCGGTTTGCATCAGATAGGCGAGATCCTTTCTAGAATGTCCAAGGGCTGGCGTGACTACGTTGCAATAGAGTCACCTCACCGAAGCTTGTGTGTGGGCCAGAGTTACTGTAAACTGAGATTTCCAGGGCCTGAATGCGACGAAGAGTACAAATTCCACGAGTTCATCGGAGCCTGTAGATAATCTGGGGTAAGAATAGTGTCAGCCTGGCATAATGCATGGAATCTCGACAGTTCCGGGTCGCAGTTCTTTCCATGTATGTTTTATCTTACCTGCGCTCTGCGCGATCCCCAATCGGTAACCGGTGCTCGAGTTTAATTCTGGGGTTGAGATTGAGTGAATGTCGCTGATAAGAACAAGGAAACGTGTATCTACTATTGAGGCAGACGACAAGGTTCAATTCGTACTACATACGGTACAAGTTTAGCGGAGTTGTAAATTTCGTTTGCCGATAAACTAGATCACGTGTTGAAAGAAGCGCCTCCTGACTCTTCAGACCCTTCACAGAACATCGACCATGATTATCGTGAGTTCGCACTATAGGCTATCTAAATCTCTAGAAATCAGTGTCCCCGCTTGGAACTGTCTATCTTATATCTAGAAACCTGAAAAATCTTTCGATGAAGGTCCACAGTCGCGTTCTACAATCATGTCTGGAGTTATCGTTGGAATTAACTCTACAATTCTCCGGGAACGCGTTGAACGTAGCCTGTCAGATAAATGCCAAGCGATGGACACATATATTCAAGGTTATTAGCGCTTACGGAGGTATGAAATGTTGCAGGGACTGACTTCTTTACCAACAGGAAGCCATCATTTGGTGTGTGCTTACATTGTATCCCTTACGATTGCGTTCAACATCCCGGATTCCCGGGCTAGACATACAGAGCAAAGATGTCAACTTTTGGAGATGTTGTCCTTCGTGTTCAATCCGATTTCTCGAAGAGCTCAGGCGGTGGTAGTGGCACATCGTCTCCCTCAAAGATGCTTTCTGAGGCCAGAACTCTATTGCTGCGTCTTGCAGTGCGACGCGTAATTGATGACGGTAATTTCTCCAGATCGCAACAATGCGCTTTCTCAAGGAGCATACCTCGATACCAATCCCAAAAGTCTATGGCCATGATGCCGATATAGACGGCCAAGTTGGTGGTGAATGGATGGTAATGGAATACGTAAGTCGCTCTGAACGCACCGAAGGGTACTTGACTGAGTGAACCAGGTAAATGGCGACAATGTCGACGAGGTCTGGGGCAAGCTTTCCCTCTCACAAAGAGAAGCTTTGTCTCTTTCCATGGCAGACATCTGGTGTGAGCTGATGTTGCCGCTGTTCGACTGTATCGGAAGTTTGTATGAGCAGAACGAACGGAGTAGCCACCAGTTCTACGTAGGGCCCATGTGTTTCCTTCCATCTAACAACTACTACGCTGTTGCTCCTCCTGATTTGGAGAAATGCGGTCCTTTCAGAAACGTTCAAGACTGGCTGGAAGCTACTGCTCGCCAACAGCTTTCATATCGATTGTCACTGCCTCCCCAACCAGACGCCTCTCCCCGTATCCAAACAGTGCTGGATCTCATTCGACGCTCCGAGGAGCTTCGGCAGGGTATATCCCAGCCAGCATCCTCCTTCCGACTGGAACACGTTGACTTTTCGTTGCATAATGTCCTTGTGGATCAAGCCAATCCTACCCGAATAGTTGCCGTTCTAGACTGGGAGGGCGCTCGCATAGTGCCAATGTGGGGTATGAACCCTATTTTTCGCTGGCCTCACGGGTCAGATGAGGTCGAGAACAAACACCTCAGATCTGTCATGCGCGATAGAATTACTGCACGAGTCCCTGGTTGGGGAGCTGCCATTGGGGAAGAATGTCGGGCCTTGCGCAATCTCTGCTATGCTGCCATGTTCAGCGATCGCGACCCTAAAATCATCGATCCGAAGGGGTACTCATTGGTTATGTCTCACGACATCTAATATCTCCGCTTTTTGAGCACCCTGGCTTTCGGATTGTAGTGCGTGGAAGATTCCGTTTTTCTAGGGTATAGGGTAATGTCAGTACTTAATCCATTGTACATATAAGACGCTATTGAGTGCATTACTGTAGCATTTCAATCTGTTTTACTATGTTCATTTTCCACAGATCTCCGCATATTTCCCCTGTCTTCCTGGTTTCCTGTCAAGTCTTGAAAGGAAGCAAGCGTCTACCGGTTAAGCCCAACAGTCGGAGTCCATGAATTTAATGAATTTAGTCTCTCTCGGAAACCTCAGCCGTTGAATTACATTGATACCTAGCACTAGTTAAGAACCGTCCGAAGGTATGGCTTATTTCCCCTCAATCTACAAGCTCTCATCCCTGACCGCTAAGACCGCAAATAATGACCTGACAAACTTGAGCAGACATCAAGCTAGTGCAGTGTGATAGAGTGTGATATACGGTGGAGTGCGAAGGGCGAAGGTAAGGACTGAAGTGAGTCAGCGGGTTAGCATCGGAAGACACAGATCACGCATGTATGTATATATGCCTTCCGGTACCCCCGATTGGGTTTTCATGTCCCCCTCCATTTACTAGCCCAAACATTCGCCACATTCCAATGTCATAGTAACGCTGTACTCTTGCGAAGTGGCCGCTGAAACGCTTAAGGTTTGTTGTGAATGATATATATTTACTTTGGTACATAAATACTGATATACAGTATGCCATGCGCAGTGCAATAGTACAACCCTCGAAAGAATCTAATTGAGTGCATAAGTGTATGAGCGTGAGTGAGTATGTGAGTGAGTGAATCAGTATCATAATTTCTACTCCCTTGCAGAACTCCTTCTAAAATGTCCGCCTTTATCTCCACCGACAGTGCATTCATCATCACCCGAATCTGTAAATTTTGAAGCACGCTGAGCAGCATGGCCGTCTATCGTGTCCAGACCAATGGCTTCGTGGCGAATGTCTGGGACAACCCGAACATGCACAGCATTGACATTGGAGTTGGGTATTTCGTGTGAAGCAAAGCCTCCCTGGGCTGAGGACTTGGTTCGGTTCGCACGCACGGATATCAAGGTAAAGGAGATGCCCTGTGAGTAAAGAGAAGTGTGTAGTAAGGGTCCGCAGTCCTTGACTCAATGGCAAGGTTGAGAGAACTCACAATGATGGGGCTAAGCTATAGGGCGTAAAAAGATCGACATGGTCAGAGGTCTGTCCCGGCCAATAAACAATTCACAAACCATATCAAGGAAAATGAATTGCCAGGTTTCCTTTGTCGAATAGCCGATTAGAACTATGATAGTCATTGCTCTGTTAGAGATATATAAGTTATCCCATTGAGTAGACTAATGCGAGTAGTATACTCACGTATAGAGCGCAGCGCTTTCTACGATGACTTGTGCAATGTGCATGTACTACATGAAGTCAAGTTTGAGCTGGAGTATCAAAGCGCACTTGAAAAATAAGACACACTTTCAGCCTGCTCCCATTCACCAATGTCAGTACTTTGACTTGCTGCTGAATTGTCCAGACTCTATATGCTATGAGGCCTAAAGCAATATCAGTATTGACGTTCAACTAGAAGTCATAATACATGCCTGAAGTGATTATGTTGGTACTGGGGGGTAGATTAGTTTTCAATGTTTAACGGCGGTGAGGAAGTACTGCATACGAACCAAACAGAAGTCGTAAAAACGGCAATAGCCCACCGACCAACAGCTGATGCAAATATGTCTTGCCCCAGTGAAGTGTGAGAGAGTTGGATGATGACGTTTACGCTGCTCACTGTGGTCTATGTCAATCCTCTGATAATGTGACGAAGATGATGAATGCTTGCCTATGAAAGCGATTATAATCATAACAGGAAGAACAATTGGGAGGTAATTCCGGTCATAGACAACCCAAAGTCTGTAAACCTAGGAAGTAGGAGGGTCATTATGAAACAGCAAAAAGGAACACACGTATATTCGACTCACCATAGCAAAGTCTCCAATAAACGTCTGCGCTACATACAAAGCTTCTTTCAACAGATTCATGTAATCTGCTGGAAACTCATAGTATAATGAAGCAGGATCGGGGCCAGGCTGTCCTTCAGTGTCGATAAACGCTCGCTGACTGCGGATGATTTGAACCACCCAGTGCTATTAGTTTCCAACAAATTCGTTAGCTCTGACGCCTTTCAGAACGAGAGGATTTAACTGACTGAAAGTATGAATATGAATAATAGGACATTTGAGGTCCAAAGTACTGGGATAAATAGCACGTAAGCGCCCGGCTTGCAAGTAAACCAAGGATTTTATGGTCGTCGAACCTCTATTGTAAGGCTGAAATCTCCCGTTTACACTACAGGGGATACTCTGGTAGAAAAGATTCAAGTATAGACCTGTGATGCAGCTACGTCAGTGTGGGCGCACAACATGCCAACAATTTGGAATTCGCACCAAACAGTGCCGAGTGTAAAACGATTCCGATTAGCTCCGCCTGCGCAAGGCTCAAAGTCATCCCGCCAGGCCTCGACGCTTGCTGGACGTGAACGCTTCAAAGATGTAGCAGAAGGGATGGAAAGAGAAAGAAAAGCAGGGTAGCACCTCTTGGGGTTCATGATACATTCGTTACTCGTATCATTACTTAATATGCAGTATATTTATGCGTGATTTATTAGCCCCGGATCTTCAGAACAATTACTCGATTAGATCCCTGGTCTTCAGGGTCGAAAATCAGCTTTGGCACCCGTGGGCCGTGACGGCTGCACAGAACAAGACGCGTCAGTAAGTAAGTAGACTACAAAAAGACTATTCATGAGTCCACAATAAGGATAACCTTCTATGAAACGATTGTCTCAACTATCTGTGCAAGTCTTCTGAATGGAGTTACAGGTTGAGAAGCTCGAGACTCGAGCGAAAAAAGAAACAGTAATATAAACTCCGACGGAGGAGGATATTGAATGTTTGAAACTCAGACGCAGAAGGGCGTAGAGCGTCGCAGACAGTCGTATTTAGCACTACCTATGACCGTAAACTTACTAGACTCATCAGTTTTCATATGTATCAGGCTAATTTTATCTTCAATAGATATTTGAGGTACTGTGGCAGGCACGCAGTACCACTGAGGCACTATGGTGGCGATGTCACCAGCCTTGAGAGGAAAATTTGTATGTATGACAACGATTCAGGTGGTGACAATTCGGAAATTATAACTCTGGCACACGTACCATAAATGATCTTCGGAGAGTATTATACTCAGTATACCCGTTTAACAGGGCGCACAGGAGTACACTCGTTCTCATCTAAAGTCCTGTCAATAACGCGACGATACTTCAATTCCACATCCGGATCAAAGCAATTATGCTGGAAGGACAGAGTATGCTTCATCCAGTCCTCATCGTTCCTCTTCAAGAGGTTAGAAATCAGTTGATACTACACAAGATTGATTTGAATAATCCCTACCTCTGGATAATCTTCTCGAGCATGGGCGCCACGGGATTCTGTACGAGCAGCAGCTGACGTTATGCCTTGAATCGCACATTGCAGGATGTTGTGGAGCTCAAGAGCCTCGATGAGTTCCCTACACATGGAGTATTCCAATCAGGTCATAGTGGCCAACATATTACAAGTGAACATACGAGTTCCATATCATACTTCTGTCCTTGATACCGATTTTCTCAAGTTCGGAGTAAAGTGCGCGCATTCTATTCACGCCACTATCAAGGGATTCTTGAGTCCTGAGAGGGTAATGTAAATTTACATCCTTAAGTACTTATGCATATAAAGTTACTGACCGGAACACAGCAGCATCAGATTGCATAATTTTCTGCGCTGCTAATCGAATCTGAGCAACACTTCCAGGCCCGTTGGAAGTTCTGTACACGCAAAGGAGAGACTAGAAGCATTAGTATTACAATTTACGACAGTTATTTACTACTAGCCACCTCACCGTATACGGTCTACAAACTTGATACTCTCCAGTCCAGCTTCCTCAGACACCCGTTTATGCGGCTTGCCAGGAGTGAGGGTTTCTTTGATATGATTCGCGCACGCGCGTCCAAATACAACGATGTCTAGAAGAGAGTTTGCTCCTAGTCGGTTGGCTCCATGCACAGATACGCAGGCCGTCTCCCCGGCGGCATAGAGACCCGGGACAACGACGTCTTCACCGTTTAAGGAGATGGTGAGTGCCTCGCCAGTGTACTTAGTTGGGATACCTCCCACTGATATACATGGTAAGTGTTACGTTGCATCTAAGCGGTATCATAGAAACAATACTTACTATTATAGTGTACCGTCGGTATTACTGGAATCGGTTCTTTCGTCACGTCGACTCCAGAAAAAATTGACGCTGTTTCGGAGATCCCGGGTAGGCGTTCGTTGAGTAAATCTGGAGGGAGGTGGCTGAGCTGGAGGTATATATGATCTTTCTCCGGACCAACGCCTCTGCCTTCACGGATTTCAATGGTCATGCTTCGCGAGACAACATCACGCGATGCTAGATCCTTCGCCGTCGGTGCATAACGTTCCATGAACCGCTCCCCCTCGGAATTGAGAAGATATCCGCCTTCTCCTCGGCAACCTAGTATCAATAAAGTCAATAATCAAAGAGCCTTGTTGGATATAAAGCAGCACTGTACCTTCGGATATAAGGCAACCAGCGCCGTAAATGCCAGTTGGATGGAATTGAACAAACTCAAGGTCTTGTAAAGGGAGACCAGCTCGCGAAGCCATGGCATTGCCATCTCCGGTGCACGTATGCGCACTCGTGCAGCTGAAATACGCTCTGCCATATCCACCTGTAGCAAGGACAGTCTTGTGTGCACGAAATCGGTGCAATGTCCCGTCTTCCATGCTTAGTGCCATGACTCCAACACATTCTCCGCCCTCCATTATCAAATCCAGCGCGAAGTACTCTATGAAGAACTTCGTATTGTGGCGAAGTGATTGCCCATATAACGTATGAAGGAGAGCATGACCTGTACGATCTGCTGCCGCTGCACAGCGATATGCTAGTCCGCCTTGACCGTAGTGTAATGATTGTCCGCCGAGGGGCCTCTGATAGATTCTTCCATCTTGGGTGCGAGAAAATGGTACCCCATAACGTTCTAGCTGCAAGAAACCTACATTGAACAATAAGATCGAACGATACCAATTGATGAGATACCTCAATAACGGTACTGGGCGCTTCACGACACATATAATGAATAGCGTCTTGATCCCCGAGCCAGTCCGACCCTTTAACCTGGTTCGAGGAAATAACATGTCAATAGTTACTTACGTGAGAGAGACTACGACGTAAACTGACAGTGTCATACATATGCCATCTCCAGTCGTCTTCAGTCATATTCTGCGGATACGATCATATTTCAACTCCAGAATATCCAGACTCCTATTAACGTCCTTACACCAAGCGCGGCATTAATCCCGCCCTATGGACATCGTGAGTTCCTGGTGAGTTCCATTGACATGTCAAGGACGACAAGTCATTCTCACCTGTGCTGCAACTGTGTGGCTTCGGGTGGGAAATAACTTCGTGATACAAGCTGTATTGAAACCAGCTTCCGCAAGGCCGAATGCAGCTCGCAACCCAGCCCCTCCAGCACCGCTACAAGACCAACACCAACACGTATAAGTAACCGCGAACTCCGAGGCGTTGAATAGACAGACACAACTACGGCATCATATTCGTGTTCAATCACTGAATATGTACCAGAATACGGCTGTATCAATCAGCAAATACGATTCCACGAAACATAGAAGCGTGAGATAGGTGTATAGCTAACCTGCGTTTCCTTGCCCTTTACTGGCTGGGTGGAGACGACCCCTCGGAGATGGGGAGTAGAATGAAAAAAGCGACGTTCGCAGAGAGCGCCAGCTCGACTCAACGTTTTTGTGAGCATCATCATGGTAAGTTTCAAGGCTTCGTGAATCAAGCGCAGAAGTTGGTCCTCTGACGTTCGGCGCTTCTGCCATCAATACTGGGGAAGTCTTGTGACGCTTCCCGGCGTGTAGAAGTCGCCTGTTTCCCTAAGTAAAGGTGAGTGTGATTAGAGGTGTAGTGCCTGTAATTACGGCTCTTTGAAGGTAGAGAGACCGCGCCCAAACCACGCCTTTCTGCGAGCCTGGAGTCGAAACTTCTAACCCCCTAACCCTGCTTCCGACTAAAGGTAAGCGCTAGTGTTGGGTGAGTGAGAACGTGAAGATTTCATGCAAGCCGATGTTCAGGAGTTCCAAGCAATCGCCGCAAGACTACATAGTTTTAGGTTCAGTGGTAACAGCAATTCAATTTCAAACTTGAAACACCCAGAGCGCGCGCGTGCGCCGCCCCTCGACTCAATGTTTCGTCATATTTGTTCTTGGCTGGCATGTCAAGCTCTGACAAACTGCATCCCGATTGAACTGCAACTCTCAGCCTGATAGAAGTCATAAACTCTACTCTTTCAAACCAAAACAGAAAGCTAGAGAAGATAACACTCGGAAATACAGCACCATGGAGCATGAGGGTGGGGTTATGTCGGAGGACAGCGACTTGTAAAGGAATGATCTATGTGACGGCGGTTTTCCGACTGCTATACTTCGAAAGACTCGTATGTTTCAGCTCCTTCCCCATGAGCATAATCTGATCAATGCTAGAAAATCTCGGGATACGCCAGGTAATTTGAAACTTGCAAGAAATTGGATTGATTCTTCGCTTTTATACATGAAGAAAACACAAGCAATAAAATACTTCGTTGCCCCCAAAGCCAGTGTTACCTCCAAATCCAGTGAAACAAATGAAATACTTCGTTAGTCTGTTAAACAGAACTAGTTCGTCGTCGCATCCGTGAACGAAGTCGTTGCAAAGCCGACTCTGTTGTTAGTGGTATCAAATACTGAGTAGAAGCGCTCAAGGAAGACGTATCCATCAATGAAGTCGAAGGATTCACCCGTGCCTGTGAATGTCCCAGAATTAGCAACCCATTTGCGCTTGACGAAGAAAACCAAGAGGGACAAACTCACCGAGATCAGCCGCGACAAGGTAGATACTGCTAGCGCTTCCGCCGATATAGGTGTTCAATGAACGAGGCCAAATTTGAGCGTTGGGAGTGAGCGAGAACTCAGTCTGAAGTCATTCAGTTCAGCTATCTTACAACACAAAGACAAAGGATGCACTCACACCGCCGATGGTGAAAACAAGGTTCTCGAGGGCGTTATACTGAGCGGTAGTGATCTTGTACAATCCAGTGTTGTCATCATAAGTACCACCTGTTGCAGAGATGTACTTGTCGAACGCGCTGGTGGAGAAGTAGAGCAAGGTAGTTCCGCTAAAGTTCACAAACATGCGTCAGTTCCGCACTTGAGTATACGGTGCACATGACTAACGTATCAACAATACCGCTAGTTCCCGACATGATGGTAGTGGAGCCATATGTGACGGTCTGTGTTATTCCCCAGTAGTCTGTAGTCTTCGTCCTGTGGGCGTGGGTCAATTCAGAAGTCTTCCATAGACCCGTCAAAGTCTTATCGCTCACGTATAGGTGATGCTACCGGTGTACTTCGAGCTATCAGTACCACCTATGACGTGAGCGTTAGATACCAAAGGTCATATGCTATGTGGAGTCAAGATAGGCTTACCGAAGTACAACTCGCCATTCGTGGTTTCCTCTGAAGTAGTAGGCTCGAAAGAGATTCCAACGACTTTGCTCGAGATTATTCCTTCGCTGAAGAGATTGTCTGTGACAGTGGGCACGGTAGTTTGACCTGATACAGTGTCCTCCGTGAGGTCGTCAGGTCCGATTCTAGAAGACATGGTGAGCAAAGATGATTGAACTAGCTGATAACAGATTACTTACCCGAGAATACCGTCGACACCACTGAAACCAGAAGATCTCGAGGCGACCCCAATCGATTGAGAGTCGATGACGAGATCACTAGTGAGAGTAACCTTGTCGATATACTCCGTGCCTACGAGATCAACGTAAATACCGATATATCGCTAGAGTAGAACCAATGCCTACCGGAGAAACTACCGGATCCATAGGTCACAGACACCCGATCGCCTGTGTCAGTACTAGTAGAGGTGGCCGTATATTTGGTACCGGCACCGACCTAATCACATCGTTAATACCAGACAGCCTGATTCCTGTGGGCACATCCACTCACCCAAGTGTTCGAACTACCTGTGTCGACGATCAAATCGTCTATGGAGCAAGGACAGGGGCTTTATCAAAAAACGCGGAAAATCCACCAACATCATGGAAATTTGCTTACAAGTAACGTCGTTGGCGCCAACCTAATGAGTAGTTCGTGATCAGCAAGCGTATTTGGAACGGTTAGCCTATGGTACGTACACCAACTGTCGCGACGTAGGTGACTGCTTCATTAATGACCGATTCCCCCTGTCTCTTGCCAAGTGAGCGGCCCGCCAATCCGTCTCTGAACAACTGAGCTCTGGACAAGCCAGATGCCACAAGATTGTGGCCACTCGTGATGTTGATGTGTTTGGTGAGGGTGAGAGCGGCTATGGGCGAGCGGTCGATGATCACCGGGGTAGCCGCGACATTGAGGGCCAAGATAACGACAGCCAACAGCGATTTCGAGGAGAACATGATGCTAAGCGAAGAGAGGAGGGACTGGAGAGCGAGTTACTACTCTTGAGGCCTGAAATTTGTCGAAGAAAACCTCCTGCTTTTAAAACTCGAGCTGCCCAAATTCGTCAAAGCGTCCGAAGTAACAACATATGTGAGTTTAAACGAGTGCATGATAGAACGTGATATTCTTAGAGAGAGATACATACGGGAGCATGCGTGTTAATTATTGGGTTCTAGAAGTAGTATGTACATCAGTGAGGAAATTGAGAAGCAAGATAATCATGAATTTGAACGAGCTGACGACATTTTGGGTGATAAAGAGTTAGTCTCCGCAGGGTCATCACAAGAACATGCGCTCAACCCAATGATAAGACAAGTGCGGCGTGCGCTGACTTGGGCAAGCGCCGATCACCCCATACTTAATCCGACTCACGCTCACTACATCCGACGCTCACTACATCCGGTATGAGCCAAAGCGGTAAAACTCAGGGAGCACAACAGACCTTTACTGACAAGCTGGTCAAAACGAGCTGGAAGCGGTTTACAGCATCATTGGCTTGGCTTTGGAGTTGGAGCATCGGCGGACCTGATTATTGTTTTGGATCGTGTTGCACACGAGCACACACATTCAAATGCTATAAACCGTCTGTTCAAGCGTTGGGATGCACCTATTATTAGATCTTGCCCTCATGGACAATGCCAAGATAGAGGTTGACGAACTGCTTGTACTCACATCCAGTCATTTACGCGCGCAGTTGCATCTTGTTCAAGCTGAAGAGAATCCAGAAGCACTCAGGCAGACCCTATTTGAGTGGTTATTGAACATAATAGTATCATCTGACACGATATAATTCACCAGCTGGTCAAAGCACGCTCACAGCTGCTCACAGACGGACTTCGCGGCAGCTTCGCGGTATCGCAGGAGATCGCATACATAGTAACATACATCATTTCCGGAAATTTTCGTACGGTGGGTCGCTCCCGGCAGTCCCCGCATTCCAGGTAGCGTTATCACTGGTAAGTAAGTACCCCAGATTTCATTTGCTTGGTTCTTCAACCATTATTTTTGGTGTGAGATGGTCTCCTGAAGTGAGATTTGTCGACTAAGTCGTGAGCCCAGGCAGGCGTTGAAGAGAACAGTTGCATCGAGTGTCGTGATAATGATGAAAAGTATGCTGTAGAATGTATATAGAGATACAATCTATGGCATATAGAGATACAATCTATGGCGACATTTGATCTTGTACGAACCTTGCAAGCATATGCATCCATACTGCTAGCATGCTCCAATGCAGAACAAATGGGTACCAAATGACGCGGTTCCGAAGGTTTGGTTCCTGGATGGTCTTCAGCTTCAGAAGCTCGGGACCGAGAAGCTTGTTTGTTATCATGCACATGTAGGCACATGTTCACCTATGTCCACCAAGTGTATCTTTGATTAAATGTACTTATATATAAAGACTTGAAAAATTGAAAGCGCGTACCTTGGTACCTTAGAGTGGATATATTGGAACGACTATGTATCTTCCAATAATCCATCGTCTGCTTACAGGAGACTACCTTAGAGTCGAAGATGAGAGCAGAGTCTTCTCCCGTATCAATGCCAACTCTTCTTGCCTCTTAGCGGATAGGTCCGAGTGGCCATCAATTATCTTGTGGCTATCTGTAGTCATTTCGACTAGTATTTTGCAGCCAATTGTGATCAACGAGGAAGCTGAAAGAAACTTGGTCAAGGAATCTGGAAAGGGGATCCGGACTCCGCGAGGCTCGTCTGTACGGCCAGCTTTCCCACGCAGCCATGTGGGTGCTGACGTAATCTCATCCATGCTGCGACCACGTGACGACCTGCTCTCAGCTTCAACTTGAACGAATTCGAAAAAAGCAATTTGTACTGCTCCTTTCTCTGGATTTTGAATTCTCCTTCAGCACTCTATGGACACTTCATTTCAAACGGCTCAATCATCTGCACCCGTCCGCAAACCGGATTTGAAGAGAAAGCTAGTTGTTGTAGGAGATGGTACGCGACAAGATACCATTTGATTGAATTGACTCCCTGATGTTTCTATTTCTTCCATTTCAGGTGGTTGTGGAAAGACCTGTCTCTTAATTGTGTACGCTGAGAATCGGTTTCCGGAGGTGACTCATCCATTCTTTCCAATGCACAAGTAACTTTCCTAATTAAACGCGCCTTTTACCGAGACTCTCAGGCGTACATCCCGACCGTATTCGAGAATTATGTGACACAAGTTCATTTTGAAGGCAAAGAAATAGAGCTTGCGTTATGGGATACGGCAGGGCAGGAGGAGTACGACCGACTACGGCCGCTTAGCTATCCAGAGAGCAATGTCATCCTCATCGTGTTTTCCATTGATTTCCCAACGAGTCTTGCCAATGTTCAGGATAAGGTACGTCCTGCSCTGCTAAAGACTTGCAATAAAGTTCTGAATCGAACTTTTCGCTCACTTTCATCTCAGTGGTATCCTGAAGTTGCACATTTCTGCGAAAATACCCCACTCATACTCGTCGGTACCAAGATTGACCTGCGCAATGATGAACAGACGAAACGCATGCTTGGGGCTCAGGGACAAGCACCAATAACAGCACAACAGGGCGCGACCATCGCCAAGGAGATTGGGGCGAAGTACATCGAATGTTCAGCAAAGACTGGACGAGGTGTTCATGATGTTTTCAATCTAGCTCTCAAAGAGAGTATGAAGGGCCGTTGGGGGAAGATCGTCAAACAACGACGATGCGTGGTCATCTGATTAAGACCAACTCGAGTGTTATCTGACCTCTTGGTTGACGGATGACAACGACAGACGATTTCTGATTGATAGGCCGGGACTATTTTCACTATATTTCGCATCTTACCACTGATCATCTTTTTTTCTCTCCTTTGCTTTGCATGATATTTATCCTCTTTAACTCCTGTCTCTGCACTGCACTTACATATTACACACACATGTGAGGTTGTACCAATAATCGTTTTCATCTCGTTATTCACAAATTGTATGGCTATGACAAAATAGATAAACTATGCAACGAGTGATGATAATGCTTCAAGCTTATAAGATGGAGGAGTCCGTGACGATATATATGAATAAATAAGTTAAACCACAATGCAAAGAGCGGACCGATAAATGATAAAGACAAAGCTAAAACGGGTCATACAAATTCCATATTCATTATGCTGCTCCAACTTTCACCATCGTTGAAGACGATACCACCCTAGAGACCGGCCTCGAAAGCGGTCTCGAAGGGAATGGTGAAACCCTCCCTCTTGGGCTCGAAGGGGTCGAACTTTCGCCTGAAGCAGCCGGCATAGGTGGCGGAGGCACCAACGGCAGCTCAGCGAACGGAGGCACAACCGAAGACGATCTACCACGTGTAATGTTGACCCTAGACGTAGGTGCAGCTGAAGCAGACCTGCCCCGAACCATACCATTATTCGAATCAACAAAAGTAACTGACCGCTGCCTTCCTCTTGACCGAGGACCCGGAGGCTTCTGAAGTATTCCATCCCGTGTAGGCGACTTCGACAACGACCGCTGTCTTATCACCTTCATGATGTTCTCCTCATCCTGTTTCGTCAGAGTGATCGGGGGAGCAGGTGAAACATCTCGCGACGGCGGGCTTTTCTTTTGCTCCGATGATGCACTTGCTTGCAGTGGAGGAGGTGGTGGCAACGGGGAAGAAGTCTTCCGTTCTGGCGCCGGCTCAGCAGGCGGAGCCGGTATAGGTGGCATTAGCTTCTCCTTTCCTCCACGAATCAGAGGTAATACTGGCGCTACTGGAACCGGCGGCAAGTCTGCCACCGAAGACAGCTTGGCCATTCTCGCAGGCGAAGCGGAACGTGAGCGAGCGTGACGCGGCGCTTCAAGTCCAGGAATAGTAGATCCTCTAGGAGGAAGAGACCGTTTCGGCTGAGGGGCAGCAATGACAGGTACAGTAGCTGATACTGTTGCACGAGGATCAGGCTCGAATGCACTAGTTGACTTGTTCGTCGTACTGTCAGACTCAGCCAGACGCGGGAAAGGGACAGGGATCTTGGATATGGATGACACAGATGACGTTTGTAATGTAGGCCTGGTCATCAGTTCCTCTGAGGTAGAAGACGAAGGTGCGTGGAAAGGAAGGGGAGGAACTTCCGGGGCATCTGTAGTAGCAGACCTCCTTGAGAACGAGTGATTTGACATGCTTGCAGCTGGGGTAGGAGGAGAAACTACAACAGTCCAATCATGTCCAGAAGATTTAGAGGAAGGTTGAGATGCTGAAAAAACGTCAGGTGTTACGATATCTTCGATAGGCGGACGAGAAGTTGAAGAAGAACCTTTTCTATGACGCTTGGCCAATGTTGCAGCATCTGGGAAAGGCACGTCTTCAATAGGGGGGCGAGAGCCAGAAGTAGATCTGTTTCTGAACCGTCTCGCAAGCGTAGCCGCATCTGGTACGGGTACGGACATAGCAATCTGAAGGGAAGGTGCCTTGCTGTGAGTCCGGATTGGTATGGCAGAACCTGAGGCAGAACTTGGGATTGTTGGGCGAGAGGCAGCCATTAGCGAGGGCCTTCGGCGCGGAATAACAACCTCTGAAACAGACGTAGGTATTACTGGACGAGCTGACGTTAGTGAGTCTTTCCGATGAACCCTTGGAGGAGCATCTGACGCAGATGAAGATATTCCAGGCTTCGAGGATGACCCTGACAGCTCCTTGGAACGAGAGCCTGTTGATGATGCGGCATCAGACGCAGAAAACGATGAAAATCCAGGTCCAGTGGAAGATGAAGAGCTGTTCTTATGAGTTCGCGATTCAGGTACGGCCGTTGCTGGTGCTACAGGCGGAGAGGTCGCTTTCTTGTTCTCACCGAGCAGATCCTCAAAGGGCGGCCGATAGCCTGAGAAAGAGCCTTTCCTCACGTTGAACCTTTTGGCTAACACCGCAGCATCAGGCACTGGGGCATCGATTGGCTTGAAGGAAAATGAGGAAGCTGACTTCTTGTGTCCTTTGGAAAGTGGTCCTGTCGTGCCTGAAGCTGATGCCGGAGTAACAGCAGGCTTGGGTGGAGAAGAGAAGTTTCTTGCATGTGGCTTAGGTGACGCTGGCGGTGTTATGGCAGGCGGGTGTTGAATGGACGAAGAACTCCGGCTCTCTTGGGTCGACGACGGTGTATCTGCGAATAAAACAATGAGGAAACAAGTTCAACATACAATGAATTATAGCTAAGATGCGAACTTTTGGGTGCCGGCGATGAGGTCCTCGACTCAGTACTTATGATAGAAGTCTGCCGGGAATCTCTTGCTCTCTCAGAATCCGCAAGCAAGGCACTACTTGCATCCGGAACAGCCAAAAAAGAAGGACGAGGAGATACAGAAGAATCTTTCTTGTGTCCCTTGATTGAAGCCTCCACATCTGCGAAGAGCGTCGCAAGAGAACGCATGGAAGTCGAAGAGGAGGCTTTCCTGAGACCCTTAGCAATGTCATTCACCATGGATATCGGCGGAGATAGGGCAGATGCAAAATCCATCTTAGGCCCTTTGATCCTTGACTCGGTAAGGGATGGTTCGCCGTCGGGAGAAAAAGAAGAGTGGGGAGGTGAGAGGAGAGTTGGATCCAGCGGCTCAAGTATATCCAGTGGCCCAGTGATCTCGACGGGCCCTGGTGCTCGTGTCACTGTGACTGAAGAAGACCGAGAACGAGAAAATCCCTTAGATTTTCCCTTAACCTCCGAATCTTCCTTCGAGGGTTCCTCAGGCATACTCTTAAGGCTTTCAAGGGCAGGGCGTGTCTTTAAGATGGAACCTTTCCGTACTCGCTTGACGGGCACAATAGCATCCGGCAATGAGACGTCAGGCACCGCAGATCGCAAAGATGAGGCGGACAAAGATTTACGGATGCTCTTAGGTGAAGTTACGGTCGAAGGTTCATTTCGAAGACCAAAAGGTGTAGGTGGAGCAGAGTCTTTCCTTACTGGTCGAGGTGGGGAGGATACCAAATTGGATTTGGTCGGTCGAGGTGGTGAAGAGATCGAGCTGCCTGACAGAAGAATGGAATTCCTAGAGCCAGCGACCGATATCGACCCTTTTCTTTCAACTCTCTTGGTGTTGGAAACATCGCTGGAAGAGGAGGACGCAGTTTTCGAAGGAGCGGACGACTTTGTGAGCTGCTCAGAAGTGGAGATACCAGCGTTACCAGGTATGGGTACAGGCGGTATTGCGTCCGAGATCAAAGGAAGAGGGGGAGGAGGAGTTTTCGACCTAAGTGCTGGCCTCGGCAAACGAGACTCAGACTGGGAACGAAAATACGTGGCATGAGGTTTCGTGTCAGTCGTGCTTGATG
Source organism: Neonothopanus nambi (assembly GCA_003987895.1). Taxonomy (NCBI): domain Eukaryota; kingdom Fungi; phylum Basidiomycota; class Agaricomycetes; order Agaricales; family Omphalotaceae; genus Neonothopanus; species Neonothopanus nambi. The sequence continues at coordinate 39,399 of RCHF01000060.1, forward strand.
ATGCTTTAGAGGGAGGCGGTGGAGAACGCAATCTCGGGCCGAAAGGGGAAGGAGGGGGCAGTGGCAGCCTGACAGCGCTAGATGATGCGGGAAGTGGTGGCGGCGATACAGTTGACGAAGCAGATGACGACGAAGTAGACGGTGTAGAGCCTGACCAGGGAGGTACAGAAGGGAGAGACGGGAGAGACGGAACTGGTGGCGGAGGAGATGAACCTCTGGGAAGTCTCGGTAACGGCCTGACGCTCTTCCCACTCTTTTTACTCTTGTGCCTCACGATCTCCTTCGTCGGAACTGGTGGGCTGGGTTCCTTCGTCATCGTGATCCTTAGTTGGGATGAAGATGGGGGACGAGTAGACGTCAACTTCGGGGACGTCGAAGGAATCACGAACCCGTCTGGAAGCTCAACTATGCTAGCTGTCGGTAATTCACCTGGGACATTAAATCTAGAATTCAGCTGCTTCGCTGAAAACCTTGTCGCGAATGCTGACTTGGGGAGAAGATGAGGACGGGCAACATTGCGAAGACCAGACCCCTGAAACGTGGTGACGTTCGGAGCAGACGTTTTTGGAAGAGCAACTGACTGAAGAAATCTGGTAGTATCCGGAGCCGAAGTCTTTGGCTGAGTCAAAGTCTTCTGCAGTAGAGTACTGCCAGACCCAAAGGCCTTAGACGCAGGCTTTGGACTTGTCCCATCTGCCATCGGCGAGTCTCCATATAAGTCCAGGATGCTCATAGTGGTCGACGCGCTGACAATTGTCACACTAGAAGGTGACTGATCAGGCGAGTGCACTGTTATCACTGTAGTCGTTGTCGTTGTGGTAGTCGTTGTAGAGATGCTCAACGGTGTAATAGAAGGCGGTGTACGCAAACGTTTCGTGTTGGGCGCGCGAGTTAACACCTCTGAAGTCGATGCCGCCATAACGTCTCTTTGACTGCTATCGTCTGTATGCCTTTCTGCTTCCCAATTCTTCCCAGCATAAGACACCCAGGGCGTAACAGGTGTATGACTTTCAGGGTCGTACTCCCCCCCATTCGGTGTCGGAAGAGCACGAAAAATATTCTGGTGGGACCAGGGTGTCGGCATTCTTTGAACTGCTTCCAAATCCAGCTCCTTCGAAGGCCCCAACATCTTCGCTAGAGATTTCCCCTCTTCCACTTTGTGCTCCTCTTCCCATTTCAGCGTTCCAGCTTCTCCCACCGTAGTATCGCTCTCAGATACAGAAGTCAGAGACGCGCTTGACGCCGGAGTCATAATGCCAGTGGACAGAGAGCTTGATGATGAAGATGCAGAAGCTAAATGATATTTGTTCTCAAATGGCTTCGGCGTAAACGCCTCGTCCAGCTGAGGCGCTCGCTTTCGGACGTCACGACGGTGTTCGTTGATACGTTTCAGGCTCCTCTTTCTTGTAGACGTAACGTCGTAGTCGGCTCCGGCGGTGATATGAGATGGTCCTATAGTGCGAGGGATAGGGATGTCAGAAAGGGAGGATGGAAATATATGTGGCGGCATGCCTGCAACACCTGCTTGACTTGGACTTGTCATAACATGGTCCCCGCCGCTTGGAATAGCTCCTGAAAATTCAAATGAGACGGATATCGTAGGTGAGAATTTCAAATGAGCTCTCACCTTCACCATGAATGTGCGACCTCCTCGAAACTCCTGAAACCCTCCAAGACTGCGGATCATTGAATATTCTATCAGCCATAGCACTTTCAGGTGTTCGATGCAGCGCCGAGGGGAGACCATCTATTGGTAAGCTTGGATCCATAAGAGATTCTGAGAGTCGCGGAGGGACTCTCCGATCGTTGTACATCGTGCCCGCGATGGGTGAAAATAATGTAGGAGATCTTGGGAGCCGTCCTGCAGCCTTGAGTAACAAAGGCAACGCAAAAACAGGGGGTTTATACTCTGCGGGACCACCAAACAGAGAAACGCGCCCTGGGGCTGGGTGGGTTGATGTTTCCAAAACTATAGAGTCACGTCTTCATTAAGAATGCAGGTATCCAGGTGAAACCACACAAATAAGCGATTGAGCCTGTGAAGACTGTGAAGATGACACCACAAGATGATGTGAAGCTCGAAACATTCCGGATCAACTTCTATGAAAGCTCAAGCATGAGACGAGGCACGTATCATCAGTGAAGATGACACATTGACGGGAAACCAAGTGGCGAACCATGGCCGTAGCGTAACGATTTCGTCGCTTGCTGCACTGCCAAAGGCGATTTTACTTGATAAAATGGTTGAGCATCAAGAAAAACAGCGTGAAGATATTCCCCTCACACGCTCTCTGGGAAGCAATTGGATTCCGGTACGACTTCGAGATGTTGAGTGACGTTCCAACATAAAATGGGTACGGGCAGTATGCTGCACTTCGAACGTATCGGAGGGCAGGGAATGCTGTGGCGGTGGTGGTGGCAGTCGGGGAAAGTAGACATTGCCTAAAGCGGTTACCTCCGACTGATGGCAGTGTGCCGCGCAGAAAAACTCTTCAAAGTTGAGGCCAAGACGTCGACGTTTAACGATGCTCAATACCAAGCACTTCCTCAAGCCTCAAGTTCCATGGTGAAATGATTGAGTGAATTTTAGCGAAAGCCAGACTAATAAAACAGAAGTTTTATTTAGCTTCAAGCAGGCTGTACTCCACATGAAGCATTCAACAAGCAACATTCAACACTCAAAAAAAATGAACGGTCATGCTACCCGCTCATTCGTATCACCGGAGTTGGCGGAGAATGCTGCGCTGCGACACCAGCGTCCAAAAAACGACAGACTACTGATGGGGCGGACGTCGAGCAACACTTGAAAGCACTTGCGTACGCGTTGTTTCAGCACACAAGGCGCCACCTTACGGATGATACACCTCAAGGCTTCAAGCGGTAAGGAGGTTGATGGAGATGGGCTGAAATTTCCCAGTATATCATTTTTATAAATAACATACTCAGGCGCCGAAGGGCATCGAAGAGCCTGCTATACATTCATGGGCCTAGAATACACCGACAGATATCAGAAATTTCAATCTCCAAACAGAAAGGCGGGCGAATCTCAGCTGCGCAATCACACGATCCGAGTGCGACTCCCGCCCTATAAAATAAATCGTTATTGACAGAAAGAGAAACACTCGGACCATTCTCTCAGCTCTGGTGTTCGTGAGACATGTATATGTAGAGAATTGCATTCTGATCGCTTTCTGATTATATTCATCAGACCCGAGAGACTCGAAAACTGGCACCATACGTACTAAGTATTGACTGTAGAACATTTTAGTTCGTCATCATTCCAAGTACTACTCAAATCCACAACTAGTGAGAAATTATCTGAGGACATCACTCCAGTCATGATGAAATAGGATGAAATCCGGCAGAAGAACGTCCTCTCGACTCCATTTGGCACCATCTGTCGAGTGAGTGATCATCACAAACAGATGAAGGAGGAATGTAATAATAACTACCTTGATTTTGAACACCATTGGCGCGATTATTCACATAATTATAGAGCCTAGTCAAAATCTAGGCAGAAAGTCGCGAAAAAAGGCAAAGACACCGCGTCGAGGCTCGTTACCCGCTGATTGGAGTTATGCTGAATGCAAACTCCAATGATCCAGTATAAGTACACGACCAAGCCAAGGCGTCAATACATTCAATTTTGAATGAGCGGAATAGCAGTGTCATTGTAAAAATGGTAGCCTCGCTCGTCATGGTGGCTAGCTACATCATTACATGCGGTCAGTGAACACTGAAGGCGCGCAACTAGAAGGGTCCTAGAAAATTACATAGCCTCCAATACAGTCGCGTAGCAATATAGTATAGGTACTTACAAGTTACGCAATGCCAAATGGAATACGCCCGACTCGGCTGAGCGCCAATGCATCTCAACTGCACCAACGACGCGTTCAAAGTTCAGATCGTAGAAAGGAAAGACAACGAAAACTATCTGTGCCACGATGAGTTCTTTAGTCTCAGTGTTACACGATAGTAGGCGGTGGTCCACCATAGTTCAGGAATGGGAGGTTGGTTGCAAACCGAACATGAGCTCATTCAAATACATATGATGAAGACCATAGCGGTCGCGGGTGCCGGTGAGGACGTCGACGTCCACCAACGACGTGAGAAAAATGCTGACCTAACCTGTTTAGCGCCGATAGGCGCTTGTTCCTTTTTCTCTCATCCTACCAACTTGAACACCCAGGACTGGAACGAACTGGCTGAGAGTAGGTCCTGGACTTGGAGAATTTACTAACTGCTTCGAAGATCCCTCAACTGAGGAGAAATTAGTCCGAACTATCACCTTTGTCTACATAGTTCTTCGGTCAGAGCCTTGCGCAGGCTTGCCTCTGGTTTGGATTCAGTCTGTCAATATTGTGCACCACCCTCACACTTTTGCTGCTGGAGCTATGCACTCTCTCATGAGACGCTGCGGATACTGAGCAGATGAAACGATGCATTTGATTCATTTGATAATCACGGGAGGGGTGAATCAAGTTCATATCAAGCCATTGAACTTGCTGACAGCTGGCCCGAGCTTCAATTATCTCAACTCATGCCGCTACCCAAAGTTATCATCAAGGAGCAGTCCAATTCACGGTGCTTGCTACGCTACGATCATCGAATGAACTGTGATGCAAGCTACAGCGCCGGAATGCTATACAGGAAATATTCTGCACCAGTACGTCTCTTGGATATCAGATTCCAAGCTCAAGCTCCCCCTTCCCGGTGCTTCACATCTCCCGCCTTAGGTACTGCGATTGACTCAGACTTTACAAGCGCTTAGAGAATTTCTGTGGACTTCGGGACAAGAGCTTGCCGTCTTCCGTTTGAGGCCAGTATATTTATTATCACCACGTTGTATCCGAAATTACGGGGAACCAACACTATGACCGAACACCCCGGTTGGAGCATACTTGCTGTCCTTCATACTTTTCAGCTCACCGGCGGATTTTAGGCAAGTTTGAGAGGAGGCTTGAATGATTCTTACTGAAAACATGGAATCGAGGGGAGCACTGGATTACAGCCGATAGTTTCATTCCTGAACAAATGACTTTATACGTACATTCACACTGAAGAACGGGTACAATCCTCTGCTCATCGCTTCTCACAATGAAGTTGGCAAAGAGACGCATCCTTGGTCCAGACTGTATAAAAACTCAGGTCGTAAATGCAAACCAATATGGCGCAGGCTCAGCTGGGGCGACATCCGACGAGTGTATCTCACCTTGTACCGTTCCTAGTCAGCGATTCCTTGCCGGCCCAGGAATTTCTATCGCAGGAAGAGCACCCGCTAGTGCAGCAGGTAGGTTTATCTCTGAGTCGGTCAGGCTGTTTTGCTAACCTAAGGTGATAGGCTGCCTTGAGGTCCCGGTGGTCTCTCAGTACCATCGCAACACCATTGAATACTGTCTTTACGCCCTCTTCTTCAATCTCAGACCATGAAAGACGGAGGAACATATACAGAAAACGGCGAAGGAGGAGGGTCTTGACGAAACGGCGGCCACAGACTGTCCAACCACTGTCAAACAGTACGATGCTATCATCTACAAGTACAGCTAGTCAAAATTGGTTTGTAGAAACTTCCTTCCAAACTGAGTAGGGCCTTCCGCTAACAGAGGGTAGTTCGGTATGTGTGCCGACGCAGAAGATGGAGTCGAGGACAGTTTCTTGCTCAAGATTGAAGACACTGAGGAATGTCGTTTTGCGTGCCCTTGTAGCGCAGGACCCTGCACACTTTGATTAATATATTAACCGTACATGATGGGGCCACCTGCGACCAATGCAAAAGTACTGGTTGGCAATAGGCTATGAACAAAGCAAACGGAGGGGATGGAGGAGGACGGAGGTCATCGGAGATGGATCGCGTAGAATGTACCTCGCAATGGGTATTTCATGTTGGAAGGAGAAAGTGAAATTAAATAAAACAAAAAATTCAATCTATCTAGTTGAAATACTTACTCGGAAGACTCGACGCCTCAGACCTCTCGACGCTGGAGTTCTGTGCAGAAGCGCATGCACTGCCACATCACTGCAAGTGACTGAATCACCACGTGGCACGTGCCGCCCAGAACTGAACCCTACTGAACCTCAGGCCTCAGGCTTCAGTGGTAAAAACCGATAATTATTCTCATTGCATCTAAAGTGGCTGGCCTCCAGTCAATATGGAATGAATGGAAGCCCGATAGCTGGCCCTTGAAACGCAGGCTTACGATTCTTGACGCGGTCCTGAATCTCAACTACGATCTTTTTCAAGCTTGTGCGCAGGAGGCTCGGATTGACATGATAGCAGACCATATGCGAACAGATTTCTCTTTTTCCAAAGTTGCTCCTACACTCGCTCTGGGTATCCTCTTGAACCGTCTCTGGCGCAAGCTGCGCTGCGTGTTTGCACCGATATCATGATGGAAAGCTCTGGCCGGCGGGATATTTTGGCTACGTTCTTAGGCAGTTCTATGGTCAGCTTGACTGATGATAGAAAGGAGAGAACGCTGCGAAGAACATTCTTTTGCGTGCCTACATGACTGCTGCGAAGAACTTTGGCCATTCTGGGTCGGTTGGACCTTGCCTCGACGTAGTCCCAGTCGAGTTGTTTCAAGGGATCCATTCTCAGAGGAGTATGCTGACGTGTTGAATGTTGTTCCGGATAATGCTGGTGACGAGAATGAAATTCCCCTGAAGTACAAGTTCAAGGACGGGAAGGTTCGGTTCACCAACTTTGCCAAGCTGGGCAACGATCCGGGCATGACCACGTCTATACTTAGCTTAGGTGGCCTTTACTCAAGGCATAGCCCTCATTAGCTGGTCACCACGGACAGGCGTAGATCTCATAATCCCTATTCTTCTCTGGAACACGAAGATATCAAAATGAACTATGTCCGGAGAACATTCTCATTCAATACAAGTCTCGGGCAAAATACGTGTTGATGGCGCAATACGCTATAGATCGACGAGATATCGAGTTTTTCCCTCCCCCAGGTGTCAACAGGAACGGTCTAATGAAGGATCTTGATGCCGAGCTCGAGCAGAATACTGCCTTTGGTCCATACATATCCTTGGTGACGGAGCTTGGTGTGCAACCTCCGAATCCATCCGAAACTAGAGCGCAGGTTTGTGCAACATATCGATATATGGCTTTGAATCCTCCAACGGTACCGCCTGAGAGTAACCCGGACAATCACCATCCGAACCCGTCATTCTCAAAGTGGCTATACAAAACTTTGCTTGAAACTGCCGATGATGTCCCTACTGCGCATGATCAGCTACGGCTTCAAGTCCGTAATCTCAAACGGGCTTTTTGGGTTCGTAGTAAGGATTGCAACAAACGGGTTGGGGATCTATACCAGACAGGGGCGAAGGTTGACTCTAGAGAAATGCTTGAGGGAGTCGCTGCTGCAGCAGATTTTACTGTAGAGAAGCGGCCCCGCTCGGAGATGCTCGAGGAATATTAACGTGTGTACCCGGATTGTTTGTACGCCGACAATAAAGCAGATAATTAACACTGAAGGAGACAGTTCCAGTGCCTCTCGCATGACGCTATCAAAGCTTTACCGGCCCCGCCGACCCTCACAAGTGCCACCTATCATTTCAAAGATGAAATCCATACGTCACTATAGCCTCCAGTTCAATTTAACTCTTTCAAGATAACGCAGCGTCTGTATCTCTTACTCAATTTGTCCTATTGTTACAGGCTTTTGTATTTTCTGGTATTCTCGCTGACGACGGAGGCGCTCAAGAAGCGCTTCAAGTTTCAGCATCTAATGTCGTTAGTCTTCTCAAGGCAGAGGGGGAGGGGACCTTAATCTCCACCAAACCTAATACAGTGCGGTATCGACTCAACCGGCCGATTCTCCTAATTTACTAAAAGTATATGTGCCATGTGCAATTTAATAGCGTTAACCAGTACAGCTGATGCTCCAGCGCTCAAAACATGGACGCCGAAGGCGTTCCTAAGTAGCAGTTTTAGCTTTTCAAGCTGTAGGCCGTGAGGAAAGTGGCCGTGAGTGCTGGAGCTAGGTCTGTCCCACTGTGTGCATCATCTCAGCCCATTGGCCTATTGAGAGTCTGACGAGTCACGATATCGTACAGTACGACGTGTACTTGAAGGATGTAGCTTGCTCTTTGCGGTGACTCGAGCGCCTAGTAATGAATATTTACCTCAGTGCGAATATCCTTGTTCATGGGCATTCATGCATCATGTACCGATATGAGACCGCCGTGGGTGATACCTGGGTACTTAGTGATATTCTAGGCGCAGGAGTGAGAGCGCAGGGCGGTTTGTGCGGGTTCAGGTCAACATGATACAAAATCATTAATCCTTTTTGGATTTGTACGTCGCAGACATGTTTATTTCTACTATATCAACGACGAACATAGACATGTCGATGGTTGTTCCATTTCATGGAAGTCGAAGAGTGCGCGCCAGTCGTGGGGTCATGTATACCCTAAGATACGTATACTCCTCCTGACGTTTTTGATATTTGATGTAGAATACGATCTTCTCGTGAATAATGATAATGATTTATAAAGGGTAACATAGTAGGAAATACACACATAAAGCCGGTATGTAAACTATCTCAAAGAGTGGCAATAGTGAGTATGTAGATGTTACGTCCGCACATCCGCACACAATAGCAAGGTACTGTACGAGGCAGGGGGGTATTATCATAGCGTAGCTAGACGTATCACAGAGATCTACCGAGCGATCTCAGCGGAAATAAGATTGAAGGCTTTCTCCGAGCGTGGCTTGATCGTGCATTTGAAGGGTTTAGGGTGACTTTCGAAAAGAACGGACATAAGTCAACCAAGGGTACGATACACAATATAACATACAAACTCACCTGATCGTGCCGCTGGTGTTTTCGTGTTCAGGGATGATCGGCTGACCGTGCTCGTCAAGTGCAGGAGTGATATCAAAGACAGCTAACGACATGACAATGCAGAGCCATAATGACGCCTCAGCAAGATGCATTCCGGCGCAAATACGGCGAGCGTAACCGAAGCAGGTATGACGAGGGTCTTTCTGGGTTGGCTTGCCAGGACTCTCGATGAATCGCTCAGGGTCGAATTTGAAGGGATCGGGATAGACCTCGGGATCGTTCAACATGTTCCTTTACGTCATTGTCAGTAACATACGAGATACTTGTGTTCATCTTACTCACCACAGGTTGGTCACGATGATGGCACCTTTCGGGATGAAGTAACCCCCTATGATACCGTCTTCCATGGCTCTATGCGGAACGCCTGTGCCCAAATGCTTTAGTCAGCATTCAAAAAGTCTCCAATGATAGAACCAACCTGTGGGAGCAACACTGTTCCAACGAAGGGCTTCTGTCACAACAGCGTTCACGTAGGGAAGTCGTTCACGGTCGTCAAAGCCAGGTAGTCGGTCATTCCCAATAACGGCATCGATCTCAGCTTGAGCCTTCTTCATGACCTCTTCAAGAAGAAAGTTTAGAGATGGATATATTAATATTGCCCCAAGTGAAACAGACATACCGGGATGACGAACCATGGCTAAGAAGAATGCGTACTGATCCGACACTGTAGTATCAGCACCAGCTAGGATTAGAAGTATTAAATCACAGCGACATGAACACAAGAAAAATTATCGACATACCACCATACAGAGATGCAGCGGTGTGCTTGATTTCGAAGATTTCGTCAGGGGTCAACTTCTCTTCTTCCTCCAGTGAAGTAGTAACAAAAGATACAGGCGCTGTTCCTGACGCCTAACCAATTACAGTCAGAATTTCAGGTGAAAGATTTAGGGCAAAAACATTGCTCACCATCAGCTGTTTCGCGTAATTGTAGGGAACTTCAACCATATCATTGAACGCCTTGGCCCATTTGGCCGCTAATTCATGGAAACCGCCACCAGGGAAACCTGCCGGAATGTGGCGCAGGGAAGGGAATACATCGACCAAAAAAGCGCCTGAAAAGATGAAGATCAATCATGTCAATTCGCAATCAATAACAAATCGAAATCACCTGGTTTGGTGGCAAGGCTGAAATTGTCGTTTGCGTGCTCAATGAGTTCGACGAATGGGTCGTTCTTCTCCTGTACTTCAATGCCGTACGTTATCTTCATGATGATTGCGCCGGATGTCCTGTCAGAAGAAAAGAGAAGAGACGAAAAGGAAACTCGTGAGGAAAGAGGGACATATTAGAGTTAAGATAATATCATACTTTCTTAGGTGTTGACTCAAATCATTTGGGTTGGCAGCAACTCGCTTCAAAAATGAATGCATTTCAGCTTCCTCCAATGGATAGAAGCGCGACATGGCATTCGGAGACCCGACTAATTTTGCGACATGTCTGCGGTAATTGCGGAAACGAGCACCATACGGGACCAATACCAGCGTCTTGGAGTAGCCCACAAGTTCGCCACCCATTTCGAGCCGAGGTCTGTCAGAGTAGATGGAGCTCTTTTTGTCGAGCTCTTCCATGATCTCGGCAGAGTTGACGATGACCATCGTCTGGCCCATCAGGGTAACGGAACAGATTCCGCCTATACACAGAGTGAGTTCAAAGAGCTTGAAAATAGCGAACCTAACACAGACTCACCGTATTTGCGTCCCCACTCAGAGAATGTAAGCCACTCGCTCTCGGTCGGCATGTCTAAGACATTCTAAAATCTGTTCAAAAAAGCGGCGCAGGAAAAAGGGTAAATGGCATGCTTACTCCGACTATTGGAAGTCCTTTAGGGCCAGGAGGAAGGGGTGCAGGATTCTTGGGTCTGGAAAAGAATGACATAGTGGGCAGAGATTAGTCGATAGCAACGAAATGGGGATGAAGTGTGTAGAAGGAAGCGCGACCTGCGACAACATATACTTCCGGCACCCGTGAAGGCTTATCCGAAAGGGGTAGAAATTCCTCTACGATAAAACGTGAAGAAGGATTGGTCCCGGCTGTTTTTGAAATTGGTAACCTCATCTGAACGCCCGTTTTTGATCAGGAAAATTTTGAAGTTGTTCGAACCGGAAAGTGATTACCTAAAATCTCATCGTTTGCAGGAGGTGGGGACCATTAAACACAGTCGACCCTTGAAAGCCACATGAAAGCATGATTGCGTGAATCAAAAAAAGCCGATTTGAGAGCATGACAATACTTCTTTGACCCACTAAGGACCCACGCCAATATTCAGAAGCCTCGGAGATGGATGTAAGTAAAGAAGGTGAGAAAAGGGGAAAGAGCCGTTGACCAGATTGGCGAAGATCTATCCAGTGTTACAGTCACATTCAGGGTCTTACTCACGTGGTACGCTTACATAGCGCTTCGCTTGCGGTCGTTAGGAAGGTTCCTCGAACACCAAATTTGAATTCTCTGTCATCTTCGCTGCCTGACGCAACGCTACAAACTGATCGCCATACAATTCAAAGGTCTTCAAATGAAACACGTAACTGTCAACGCTAGAGTAAACCCCAAGAAGACACCAGAAAGTAGGATATATTGCATAAGTATCTAATATTCGCCAGCTTCTGAAGGATACTCGATCTTGACCAGTACCTGATAGCCCGAGGAAACATCTGGAAAAATATGGTTCCCCCAAAATCCGAAACTACAAGCGTGATATCAAATTAGGTTCCATGTTTATATGTTATCCACCCGTTTTTACGGAAGTGTTATATATTATGTTTCCCCGTACAACAGCTTACAACAGCCTACGATTTAACCCTTCTCTTTCTTTTTCCTCTTCCCTCGCTTCCCCCCGTCAGTAGATCATGCCAGCTACTCTGCAATCTCCGGGGGAGCACCAGCCTCTCGATAACACGATGGGTGCAATGCTCATCGGTATTATCGCTAGTTCAGCGCTGTACGGGATATCGTTGGTTCAGACCCTTTATTATTACAATCGTATGTCTCTGAAAAGAAAATGCGACGCCACCTTGACTGAATATGTCTATATCTCAGGTTACCGTCAGGATCCTTGGTATTTAAAAGCCTTTGTACGCGTGGTTTTTTTGGCCGATTGTGGTACCGCTGAGCGCTGATTGCTCTTCAATTTGAAAGGTGGCAGTCACTGTGCTTTTGGACACAATTCACCTCGCCTTCATTATTCACACAAGTGCGTGATTGTCCTCTCATGGGGGAGGTTATTGACTTTTTGTGTAGTCTATTACTATTTAATTGCCAAGTACTAGTAAGTGATCGTATGCTCACTGATGTCTGCTTGCTCAAGCTTAATTCTTCAGTGACAATGAAGCGTTGAACTTCATGATCTGGTACGTACCTTTCGAACTTAATATGAAGTTCATCAGTTGATAGACTCTTTTAGGTCTGTCCTGGTAAGATTATGTCTCATTTGACCAAAAGAAACATGCTGAATGGAAGAATGCTTACAGGCAGAGGCCGTTCCGACTGTAAGTTCTGCAGAGCGTTCAATAGTGTTGTTTCTAAAGCTCCATATCATAGGGCGTGACGGGGACCCTTGTCCAATTGTAAGCTCTAATTATCCCAATTCATCTGAGATCCTTCTTGAGACTTGTTTTAGTTTCTATACCATCAGAGTTTGGCGCAGTAAGTTTCGAGTTTGAAATGGTTTCTGGTTACCTGGCGTGTCGTTGATGTCGATGGTAGTGAGTAAAAAGAATTACTTCCTCGCTGGCTTAATTCTTATCATCGTCTTCGCTAACACGAGTGAGTACCAATGTCACTTATATCCTACTTTTCATTGCTCATTGACCGACGTTTGACACAGGCTGTGGCACTGGTGAGTACGATATACGCTTAGTAGCAGCCAAGGGATCGGCTAAATTTCGTGTTCTACAATAGCATGGGTCATCATCTCGTGAGTCTCAGAGATGTTGCTATCCCGTTGTTTCTTTTGTTCATAATTTTGAACAGTTTGCAACGATCGACTTACGCTCAACTTCTACAAATTTCGGTGTGTACACCTTATCACGGTACTTCTCGACTTCTAACACGACTCACTTGGTTCTAGGGCCTCACGATGTCGATCAATGCCTTGTCGGCAGCTGCAGATGTTCTCATTGCTGCTAGCTTGTGTATCTTGTTACATCGGTCAAGAACTGGGTTCAGGAAGTAAGATGTCCCCTTCATGCAAGATGCCAATCTACTGCTTAACTCTGTCCCTCCAGGTCGGATACCATGATCACGAAGCTGGTATGTCATTCAGCTGTTCGTCTACGCCTCAACATTAGTTTCTGACGGTTGACCGAATACTCAGATTCTCTTCGTTGTCAATACTGGATTGTGAGTTCTTCGCAGTATGTCAACAACCTGTTCTAGACTTACAATCGCGATCGCGTTCCGATTGACAGGGTGACGAGGTAACGTGAACTTCCGCGTAAAACTTGAAGGGGCTTCTCTAATATATCGTTCCCTTTAGCCTCTGCGCCGTCGCATCTTTGATATGCGTATGTTTTGTTTCCCGTTTATGTGATTCCCTGTTGAAATCTTTTTGTTGTTAATCTTAGCTCATTGCCTCTCCACACTCACTCCTCTATGCTTCTTTCTACTTTTGCATCGGAAGATGTGAGTGTTTTTGCCCTTCACTTCCTTCCCTTCATCCTTTACTTCACTTCATCACCGACCTCTTATCTCCGTGATATTTTCTCATGTCATGTCAACTCGGCCAGTATACTCCAATTCACTATTGGCCGCTTTGAACGCGCGAAACAGCATTCGCGGCTCGTCCGATGATGACCACATGATGGTGTCACTCCCGCAGACCGTCATCTCCCCCAGTGGAACGAACATCTCGCGAAATGGAAGGAGTCAGAACATCTCTATTCGGATCGACACGACTCAAGAATATGCAGCTGACCGAAAACTGTCTACGCCGATGGGAGATAACAGTTCTAGTACGGTAGATGAGCTCAGTCCGGTGGGTCTTTTCCCTTTCTTTCTGAACAGCAAGTCAGTTTGACTCATAATCTTTCGAATAACCTCAGCAAAAGGAGTAAAGCGAGAATCCTCTGACTAGGATGTAGTGTGGTCTGTTTAGCTTCTGAGGAAGCTGTTTCTGGGAACATTGAGATCCGGGAGCGCTCAGGGTATTTATTCAAACCTTGTGTCCGCTAATACTAGATCTTCTCGCAAGTCCGGGAGACCCTCGGTTTGTGAATCATATACCTAAGGTACCCTTACTTCGATGTGATATATAGTGGAGTTTGAACCAATCTGTGAAAATATGACACCAATCTTGGGTTACGAACCTTACGATACTGCTGTATGTAGAAGATTTGTTAGTTAATACCCGTATATAAGGAATTTCATGTCAAAGAATAGAACGCAATAAATAACAACATTACGAGGATAATATACCAGATTGCCCGAAGACGCAATTTCGCTGTACAAGATCTCAGGCCGCCAAATTCCTGGCCGCTTACAAGAGGGTGCGACACTGAAAGCTCTAAACGATGTTCCTTCGCTTACCGCCCCAATGTACTGGTGGCCCCCGCGCGGGGGCCACTGCAGGTTTCTATGGACTTTTGGACACGTTGCCACCCGTAAATTTACTACATATCCACTGTATTCAGCCGTTGTTTCATCCTGAAGAGTACTCTAGAGCACTGCAACGATAAAAGAAAGT